>QPKB01000003.1:6482714-6730613 GCA_003546025.1 Camphora micrantha | reverse complement strand
CTCTTTTGAATAATGGACCATTTCATTCAGTTGGCAGCCCGCTCCAAATTTTCAAAGCCCGCCAAGTTTATGAGTAAGAAGAAAGAAAAACGAGAAGGAAATGCACGTCTGCTACCCCTTCTCCACCGTCGACGTCATCGCCAACATCTGGATCTGCCATTCTGCTTCCACCGCAACCACTTCCCCCTCACTACTCCTCCATTTCCGACGACAACCTCCCCGCCGAGCTCTTCCCCGAATACACCACTCCCAAACGGTCTCTGCCCAGCTGGATGGATATCGTCTCTCAAGCGCTCGGTGACAAACGAAGGCAAATAGCTGTGTTTGATTCTTCTCCCTCCCAAACGGTCTCTGGATGTCATCTCTCTCTCCCGGAGCAGACTTGCATCCCTCTCGGTGACGGAAGAGGAGGAAGAGGAGCAGCCCGCTGGTCCTTGACGCCCAGGTATGTTGTTGTTGTTTTTTTTTTTTTATTAAATCGTGCAAATGTTGTTGTTCTCTTTCCATAGATTTGGGGCTCTTTTATTTTCTTTGTCTGCTTTCTCTTTTGCTGGATTTGAAGTTGAAGCAACATGGGTTGGTTATGATGTAAGAAGATGGTTTATTTGTTCATCTTTTTTGGAGAAGATTGCTGGGTGTTTTAGTTTTTTAAATGTTTTTTTTTTAATTTGTTTTTTTTTCTTCAAGTGGGATTTTTTTTTAATTGAAATCTTCTGGTATCTAGTTTTGATCCGTTGGAAGAGTTTGAGAGAGAGGATTCTTACTTGGGAAACTGCTTTTTTTGGACATTGTTATTTTCATATTTTCCTCCAGCTTGTTCTCTATTGAGTACTCTGTTTTATAGAGCACACACCTCAGCAATTAGTCTTTACATGATTACTCTGTTTTAGATGGCCAGCATGTAATCTCTCATGCATCCAGTAATACAGAGGCTCTGAGACTCCCATGTGGAGAATCAATGCATAGATACACCCTCTCCAATTCCAAAGAGGAAGAGTTAGCAATTATGCAAAAGATGAAGAAAGAAAGAAATGAACTTCATGATTACTTCGAAGATTACATCTAAGAGGCGCTGTTTCTACATATGTACAAGATTGAGTTTTGCCTTTACACCGAATGACGGAATTTTTCTTAAATGTAGTATTTCATTTAATTGTTTTTCCCTTGCGCAATAGAACCAAAGGAAGCATAATCAGGCACAATCAATTTTAACTGGATCACTAGGTACTTTTGACATAATGAAAATAACTGGATTAAAAAAAAAAAAATTCAGTCTGGAGTAGCTGCAAGATCTTATTTATACTTTAGCAGCCAAGAGCTTATGCAATGAAATGTTATCAATAACGAACATATGATTTAGTGTCTGCACTTATTGGTATCTGGGTCCAATCCAACCTGAATTGCCTATATTCATCTGCATAATGACTTGTCTGATTGCTTGTGTCAATTTCTATGTCACCAAGAAAAGCATGAACCCTAACAATGTCCTTTTGTTCATGAGCACGGTATAGGACACTTACGAGTAGAATACAGCAGCTCTTCTCCAGAAAGATAATTTTAAACTAGTTGTCCAAAATCCGGTACTTTCATGCAACCAAGGCTACTTTGAATATTGAATGGAGATAGCTGAATAGGTTATTTAATTTATATAAGTTTTGAAGAAAAGGGTAGCTTCGGGCTGATTTTTTTAATTGATTGTGTACTAAAAGTTAGGCCTTATTAGAAAAAGAAGGTTCCTATGCATATATGCGAAAAAAAAGGACCCAATGTACTAATTGACTGTCTGTGTCTCAGTTGTCACTTGTAAGAAGAACCTTTTTTTTTCTTTTTTGTGGGACTCTTCAAAACCTGAGCGAAGTTGAAACAATGATCTGAGTAGGGATGCTAATGGGTACGAGTTGGGTTGAGACCCATGTATTACATGTTGAGGTTCTCCCTAACCCTACACAATTATTATAAAATATGTTGAAGCTGCACCCAACCCAGATATATTTTTCAGAAAAAATGGCAGTTATATGTAAATCAGAACACTTTATTTACGTGTTTCCCAATCTAATTTATTAATCATCATTTAATAAATTAAGTGTTAATCTTGTATGGAGTAAGGAAATAGGAAAATTCCCAAATCAAGGCTCAGTTTTCAAATTGGCTTTGTGTACATTTGTGCAAGGATGAATTTTTAGCTTTGATGAAGAGTGGAGTCTTGTGTAATGTTTTGTCATATGTTATTATGAGTATTTTGGTTTCGAATGTGTGTAGTTTTATTTCTTGTTATGGATTTTTTGGTATAGAGATCTGTGTACTATGGATGTGATGGAGACTACATAACCTACAGGTTCTGTTGTCCATACAGATGGAGACTCTCTTTTTTTTCTGTAACCCATAAATTGTCGATATCGACAATAAAAATCGTCGATATCGACCATACAGAGAAAATTGTGTTTCAGTTATGTTGTCGATATCGGCCAGACAAAGAAAAATGGCTTTCAGTTATATAGTCGATATCGACCATACAGAGAAAATTGTGTTTCAGTTATGTAGTCGATATCGGCCATACAGAGAAAAATGGTTTTCAGTTATGTGGTCGATATCGACCATACAGAGAAATTATGCTTTCAGTTATGTAGTTGATATCGGCCATACAGGAAGAAATGGCTTTCAGTTATATAGTCGATATCGACCATACAAGAAGAAATCACAATGAGAAATTTGTTCTAAAACCGTGAGAATCACTCCTTCTCTAGAAGAGATCAGAAGATCTCTAAGAGATCTACATGACGATCCTCTCAAATTATGGGATAAGGATAAGCCAGATGTGAAATTATCATAAAAAGACCCTGAAAAGTGATCATCAGGGTCAAACCAATGCAATATTCTCTCCTTAAGATAGAGAAGATTTTGATCAACAAATTAAGGAACTCTTGGCCAAGAAATTGATAAGGCCAAGTTCTAGCCCACATAGTAGTCCAGCCTTTTATGGTAAGAAACCATGCTGAATTACTAAGCCAAGAATGGTAATAACTTACAAAAGGCAGCTTCACAACTCTTCAGGATATTTTCTTCCAAACAAAGAATCTCTAATCAATGAAGTCCAAGAGAGAGCTGGGAAATCAACAGATGTGACATGATCGTTATCGACCATATAGCCTTTTAGTTATATGGTCGATATCGACCATATTAATAGTCGATATCGACCATACAATAGAAAATAGGTTTCAGGTAGATAGTCGATATCCACTATTACTATGGTCGATATCGACCATAAATGTCACAGGAACTCAAATGTATGAGAAAATGAATTCCAGTTATATAGGATATCGAAATAGTCGATATCAACTATTATTATTTACAATGTAAGATATGCGACACATGCTTGTCTGTCCTTTCATGTAAATTTACATATAATCTGGATCACAAGAACCTAGGTGTAACCATCATGCTACATTAATGTACTTTTACATATATTATTTAGACAAAATAATGAGCAACAATAGACGTAAAAACCACCATTTAAGTGCAATGAAAGTATCTCCACATCCAAACCAAATGGGACTATGACAAGACAACAATACAAAATGCTGTACTATATTTTCAATATTTTCAAGTTCCATTTACAAACAGGACGACCATATAGAATGCTCATACAGAGATCTTCAACTACAATAGGACTATATACATCATCTAATACCCCCAAAAAATTTCCTCACAACTGTTCATACGTAGAGCTGTATTCACTTACAATGGAACTATATGCATCGTGCAAGAGCCCACAAAAAAATCACTGCCCTTCGGTTCTTACTTCAAACTATTCTTAGTTATAATGGAGCTATATGCATGTTTTGAGCTTTGATATAAAATGTTTCCAGACCGAGGGTTCTTACTTACAGCTGTTCTAACTTACAATGGGACTATATGCATCATCTTGGTCCACCCAAAAAATACCACAAAAAAACTTCCACCTACGTCCATCAACTGCTTACTGGAGGATTGCGACACCCTCCACTGTTATGCCCTCTCCCTTTGCAATTTGAACACGTTACTGCCATTCTCTGGCGACCACAATCTTCGGTACGGAGCTTGTTCTTCTTTGGACGTCCGGGCTGTTTAGTGGCTCTCGGTGGAAGAACCCTGACGTCAGTAGTGTGCTCCCATTGCTTGATGTCGTGAGTACCATGTATAACTTCACTGTAAGACGTACGGTACGTGCTTGACAGATACCAATGCTCGCAGAATTCGTATGGATCATAATTTCTAACCTTTATTGAAGCCAATGCGTGACAACACGGGATGCCCAATAGCTGCCACTTCCGACATGTGCAGATTTTCCGTTCGAGGTCAACAACGTCCACATACTCCGCAGATTGAACCTGAAACTCAACGAGCCCGGCTATTCGAACGTGCACTCGGCGAGCATCCTCCATTTCTTGGCTCAGAACTTTCTCCGCATACGGAGTTAGACTAGTTGTTATGCTTTGAGACAAGAGGTGTCGTTTCTGATAGAACTCCATTAACTTGGCACGTATTTCCTCTACCTGCCTCGTGATGGGTAGGACTCGTGTGTCTCTTAAGAGACTATTAATGCACTCGGTTGCGTTGCTAGTAAGCATGTTATACCGACGGCCTTCTACATATGCATTCGCCCAACGTTGCCGCCCAATTGCATCAATGTAGTTGAACGCCTCTTGGCTTACTGCACGTATATCCGTCATGTAAGCCTCATACTCATAAGGCCTATACGACTTTGCTGCCCGCCAGAATTTCGTTACAATTGCCCCATCACTGAAAGCAGCCTTGATGTTTTCAGCAATATGACGACAACAATAACAGTGAAATGCGGATGGTATGATGTTCTTCAGTGCTGGAATGAGGCCCTTCTGACGGTCTGAAACAATAGTCAAGTTGGCCGGCTCCCCCAGCGATATGAATAAATTAGCAAGGAACCACTCCCAACTGTCACGACGCTCGGCCTCCGCAAATGCGAAGGCGATTGGAAGCAACTTTTGATTAGCATCATGTGTTACTGCTACAAGCAAGACACCTAGGTACTTTCCTCGGAGATGTGAACCGTCTACAACAATCACCGGTCTCAATGAAGACGTGAAAGACCTTAAACAAGGTCCGAATGCCCAATAAAATCTCCTAAAACGATCCTCTGTTGTGGTGTCTATGTTTGTTACAGTGCCGGGGTTGCTCATCTGAAGTTCTTTACAGTACAAAGGTAGATGCTGGAAGGAGTCTTTATATGATCCACGGACCATGTTTAGTGCCGTCTCCCTTGCTATATAAGCCTTCATGTAGCTAATGGTAGCCCCAAACTCCATCTGGTAGTCATTCATGATCTCCTTCGGTTTCAAATTGATATTTTGTCTGACTCTATCCATGATGAACTCTGTAATAAGTGCCGAAGATGCTTATCGATGTGCCATGCCCATCATTGGTCTTGAGCATTTATGGTTAGGATTGTACGTCCTGACTTTAAATTGTGGTCCTGATTCGACAATAGAAGCGTGAATACGCCATGGACATTCTTGATCTCTGCAGCGTGCAATTACTTTGGTCATGTTGGTCTTCAAGGGTCTAAGAGTGAAGTTGCCATAAATTGCGAACTTAGCCAAAGTATTCCGGAATGTTTGTCGATCTTGGAATTCACGACCGATCCACATCCCCCGTGCCGAGTTGTTACCAACATCTGTGTTTATGTCCTCAGGCTCCATTTTATCTTCAAGATCAACAGTTGAAGTTTTATTACAATGAAATGACTCATTTATTGGGTTGGCTCCTGCAACTTCATCCGGAGTTTCATTATAATGAAATGCCTCATTGATTTAATTGGCTCTTGCAGCTTCACTTTCGGCCTTCACCATTGGATTCGAATGGATTCTGCTTATGGAGGGAGGGCCATCAAGATGGATATCATCACCAAGGTCTGTACCAAATACCAAATCATCATCGACAGTGTCTTGTCCTACTGTCTGATGTGGACTGCAATCGACCCGCATAGTAGGAAAATACATGTCTTTGTCTTCACGGATGTCAATGGTAGGTACGTATTCACAGCTACTTGAGTATAAACTTCGTTTTTGTTGGAAGTTCCTGATGAGTTCCTCGATTTTCCAGGAGAAGAGTGACGCACATAGCTCATTTTAAACCTACAGTGAATTATTACATAAATAAGTAAGTAGAAAGGAAAATATAGTATTTGATGATGTACAATCTACTTATATAATCTATGACTGTACCTCCAATTATCTCCTCCTGTGCGTTGCTCCTTATTCCGACCGTTAAAGACATATAAATATATCTCATTCAATTCATCACCTGATGCTTTGAACATACTCCTAACGTCATTATCATCATCAATGCTGGCCATTGAGAATGCTCGTCCGTTGTGATGTAGGTATTGCATGGTCAAATTCTGGATGGATGAGTCCCCATTAGATGCTTCGATTGCTTCTTTAACCAGACATTCATATGTTATGTTTGTAGCTAAAAATCGCATCTTCTGCTTTCCTCCATTGTACACAGGACGACTTATATCGAATACAAAATCACCACCATAGTGGAACATGAACAACACCTCTCTATCTGACATGCTGTCATTATATCAAAAGAAAGTAATAAAGATATAAGTGGAAATTAGGCACATTCATAATGACAGCTAATACAGATCTGTATTAACAGCATTTATATGTCTTTGAGAGTAGAGAGAATGTCTTCACATTGATAAAAACTCCGCGCACTATGTCAAATAAAAAGATTAAGCAGTTGTTCTCAAACGTTTACCACTGGTTAAACATTTAGGACAATAGTTCTATCAACAGAAAGAAAAGGCATTTTGATCAAGAGTCTATTTATTATAAAGCTTGGAACAATGCTTTCAAGTCATGCTACTGAGTATTATTCCTCACACATTGTTCCACCCATTTTCTTACTATTCAAAAATCATCAAGATAACCAACTATAATTATATGAAATACAACTTTAATGTCTAAAACTTTGTAAGTTCAGTCCAATATGCAGATTGAATAAACCAGTTGATGGTTTTATTCTAAAAGTGACGAACACATGAAAAAAAGGGAAAAAGCAAATAAAAAACCCAATTCATGACCAAACAGTTCTCCCACTGCCGAATTTAATCATAATGCATTATTTATAATTGCAATGGACGCTAACATAGTTACAAAACAAACCCTTCAAACCCCATAAACCGCAGCTGCTTGGAACATAGAAAGAAGATTTTCCACGGTTTCTAGGGTTTCTAAAAATTAAATATTGGAGAAGATTCTAAGTGATGGTGTTTATGGTACATAAAGCACTCAAAGGTGGTAGATAATGTGCATACATTTGTCTTAATGGAGTGCAACCACCATAGACATGCCGTTTTATGGTGATTTCTAGAAGAAAAAAACTCCAGAGCAATGTTGAAGACGACCCAAATGGAGAAATGCGAAAACTGGAATCGGGACGAGATATAATACAAACTCGCATAATGGTCGATATCGACCAATAATATGGTCGATATCGACCATGTCGCAAAACGACAAAAAAAAAAGAAAAAAATGGCATACGAGGACCCCTCCCATATCAAACATATAATTGGATCCTGCTGTGACGTATACGGTCCTACAGGGATTTTACCGATAAATTCCTCAAAAAAAAAAAAAAAAAAAATTGCTGCTCCTTGCTTGGAGATCTTCGTAACTCAAGCCAATTTAATGGCTCTCTTGCAAGGGATGCAGCAGGCTAATTTTTTGCTAGAAAGAGAAGTATTTTCACCGAGATTTTGTAACGTGAGGCAATCACAGTGCTTAGACGTTGGGCGATTATTTATCATTTGTATGTGGACTGATAATGACCCATTTAAATTTCAGGGAGTTTGAAAATCGACATGCGACAATAGTCCCGTGTCATTCATATGTAGGTCCGCCCCTGCCAGCCGCCCTCAGGTTTGCTTGATTTTTATTCCCCTACACCGGTCACTGCTTCACAATAAATGGGCTCTTTACCTGCTGCTGTCTCACATTAATGGCCCCATAGGGTGCACCGCACTTTCATTATCAACTTCAATCAAAATCATATAGCCCAATTGCCTTTATGCAAATATTACTCAAAACAATCTCTATTATACCCCTTCTGTCGTCCAAAAGAAAAGGTTGGTGGTGTGGTGGGGATAAGGGATAAGGTTGCAAATGTGCACCCAATTATTATCCATGGTCTTGAAGTCTTCGATTTGGAAAGAACAGGTATAAACCTTATTTCATTTGAAGTAGATTTCCTCAAAATGATTTGAATAAGGCAAGAGAGATCGACCTGATTTCATCATTTAGATGTAGGGATTATTATTTGATTTCGTTTCCATTTTGTAACTGGCCTTTGGCATTGGCTATTCAGTCGGAAAGAAGGAATGAATAAAATCGCCAATAAAATTATCTCAAATTGTGCTTGCACAAGGAGGCTCTCCAACTTCGGATTGGACGTCAAATTAAACACAATTTTCTCTTAAAAAATAAAGATGAAGATAGTGTATTATGACATGGTGAACGTGTTAAGATTGTGAAAACCAAAGTGCAGATGGATTAATTTGGAGAAGGTAAGTGCGGTTAGGCAACATGGGTTGGATATTAACTATTAACAGCATTTACGTTTTTTGTAACTCACTCAAACCACCCCTAAAACTAATCAGTCCAAAAATTAGGGACCATCTTAAGAATTTTCCTTTTTCCCCTTCTAGGTAAAATTGGTGATCAATGTAGTGGAAGCAAAATGAAACAATCCTGCAGTCGGAAGTATTTAGCAATGACATTGCCACATTACTCTACTTCTACAAGGGAATCACATTATATGTTTCTACAATGTCAGTAAAGAATCCACACCCCTATGCTCTAGGAACTCCCAAAATTAAAGAAATGCTTCATACCGAACTTCATGCAGAATTTGTAAATATGAAGAAAATACACAATCAATCTCGCATAGAACTAATTAGCTGGGTACCTCTACATATTTACCAACAAGCAACTGCTTCCCATGGACCCTCATAAAATAAGAGAGATGGGACTGTGATACTCCTACCTCAATGCTAATATCTAAATAAAATATCATTAAAATTTGAAATTTATGATGTTTTTACAAGTTCTACCTAAACTATAAAAAGAAAAATAGATTATTTTAACCAGGTTCTAGCATGAAAGTCCCCCAACGCATTGCTGATCTAGAGATCTTTCCAATGGACAAGAAGTTGCAAACATATTAAAGCCATGTAATAAGCAAATGATTTAAGTGACTTACCCTTTGACAAATTGAAATCTCCACAAATGTTCCCGTAAGCCTTGTACTTTGCAAATGAGTTGAGGATCATGTTCTCGGAAAACAAATGAAAATAACCAACCAGAGAAAAACTAAGAGCTACTGCCCCTACCACTGCCTCCTCCTCCTCCTCCTCCTCCTCCTCCTTATCACATTTAACAAAAAGGAAATTCCAAGAGTATGACCATAAAAGGCCCAGATTGATGACCGAAGTTAATTCTATATTTGCCCTATATACAACAAATTTCAGTCAAGTTGGAACCATCACCATCATTTTCTAATTCCGAAACAGAACACACCACCAAGAAGAGCACACCTATGTAAGCCCTAAGGCCCCATATTTGTATTCATTAGCTGCTGTGAAATCACAGTTAAGGGGCGCATTTTAAGCATGCTATACCAGCTGAATTACAAAAAGGGAAATACAGTGAAGAAATATACAGTAATCTAACATGGAATATATAGCAGATTCAACAGCTGTATGATTTTCCAAATCTTAAAAGGCAACCACTTATGCCCTAAGGTATCATCTTACACACCATATTGACTGCTGAAGTCAGCGGCCCCAAAATACAAAAGATGTCAGCTGAGTTTAATCATCATCCTCGTCATCGTCCTCCTCCTCCTCCTCCTCCTACACACAAAGTGGAGGCAAAAATCAGTAATCATTGGGAAGGAAGGTGGGAGCACTTGAAAAAGGGCAACAATAGAAAACAGTCACTCTAAAGCTACTTGTGCAATGTACTAACAGATCAACTCTCTGTGCATGTGATGTGAGTGCATCATAAAACTTATACAGGGAACATAATATCAGTCAAAACAAAAGGGCAACACTCCAGGAGGAGTTTCTATTTTCCTACAGCACACATCTGATAATGCACCACACAATATGGGACAATAAACATCACCATCGCATACCATTAACCGCTTTATCTAGTGTTGGCTTTGTGAATTACCACGACCCAATCAAAGCCATGTTTTCTGTGAGTCCCTCTATGCAGTTCTCACTCATTGTTACCCTTAAGCATGCCTTGTATAACTACAACATAACCTTTAGAGATGCAATGTTTCTTCATTATTCTCCAAATTAATTGCCTTGCCACCCTACTGTTAAGTGTTCTCTCTATCAATAAAAACCACAGGTAAAAGTTTTCTCAAAACTCTCTTAATGAAAAGATGTCTTACATAATAGGGCATGAACCATAATTAGTTCTCTAAAATACTGATACTTCTTGCAGGTTTAAATACAGCTCATAAACTGTCGTCTCAAAATTCAGGATAAGAGTGTAAACAAGTCAAGGTGGCTCACTAGCTACTTGGCTCAGCTTGTTCGAGCTCAAGTTGATCATCTCGTAAGACAACCACAGTACTGACCATCAAAAAAAAAAAAAAAAGAGGCACTTCTCATGGAGTCAGCTCCACTTGAACTCAGCTTGTTAAGGGGCTCAACTAAATCTTGAGGAACCATTGTAACAGAAAGTTGTGAAATCCAGTGGTTCATAAAATGGAGAGCTCCTTTATCTGATCAGAGAGTCAGCTGGAAGAAGTTTTTAAAGACCATTGTCCTACTCCATCTTATACCGATATTACTTTTAAGACAAATAATTTCCTGACTGTTAACTGCTAGATTGCTAATTCTTTTAGTGTTCTTGACAATTTTTCATGAATCACTTTTCCAGAAACAAAAAGATTAGTATCCTGTTTCTGTACCATCCTCAGCGCTCTGCTTGGTTGGTGTTCTCTTTCCAGGAACACAAACACATGCAGTACACAACTACAGGGAAGACTAATGGCATTCACATGTCATTAATTTGCAAGAACAACTTAAGCAACCAGTTTGCAAAATTCAGATTGCTCACCTCTTCACTGCCCTCCTCGTCATCATTGACCTCAGATTTTGACCGATCAGATTCTTCTTCACCATCATCGGCCATGCTTTCCTGAGTTAAAAAGGGCAGTGTTAAAATAAAAGGGCACAATGGAAACATAATTTTAGCTACATGCTGTAGAAAGGGTGCTGTTATGTGCTTGCCTGTTTCTTGTTGTAGGCTGAAATCTGTTTTTCATAGTCAGCCTTTCTCTTTGCAGCTTTGGCTTCATATGGTGCTTTCTCCTGTCAAAACAAGCAAAAAGTTTAGTAAGTTCCAGGGCCTCAACTAGAAAAAGCACATCAAAACCATGCTGAACTTAAAGCTAAAATTCATATAGCTGCTGTTAGCTGCGAATGCAATTTTAAGGCCAAATTCCAATTGCCCATTACTTTTGGAATTTCTTCACATATCCCCAACTAAATAAAATAAGACGAAGCAAAGTGACAAGCAACAGGCACACTTTCAAACTCACCAACTATCACTCTTCATCAACTACAGCCACTTACAAGTGGATTTCTTGACCACTGTGAGTTATATTATTTTCCAACTTCACAGGATATATTTCCAAATCAATGTATCAGGCTCAATAAGGTGCTAGTGCTACGTTAAATATAATACTATAGTGTAAGACAGTAAACTTTTTTTATTTTTTTTTTTTTTTTTTTTTTTTTTATTTTTTTTTTTTTAAGACAGACAGTATTTGGTGAATTGTAGACACT
Source organism: Camphora micrantha (assembly GCA_003546025.1). Classification (NCBI taxonomy): domain Eukaryota; kingdom Viridiplantae; phylum Streptophyta; class Magnoliopsida; order Laurales; family Lauraceae; genus Camphora; species Camphora micrantha. Next base: position 6,718,720 of record QPKB01000003.1, on the reverse strand, counting down.
AGAGAGAACTACTTTGATATGTCTAATACTCTAACCCAGAGAGGGGGATGAAAAAAATGTCATAGAACTCAAGCCAAGGATAAACTAAAACAACAGCTGCTGCTGCTGCTTAAAAAGCCAAAAAAAGGGGAAAAAAGAAGAGAGGAGAAGGGGGGGGGGGGGGGGTGTTGTGTGGGTGGGTGGGGGTTTAAGGAAAGAAACCAACAAGGAAAAGGCAACGACATAGGCCTTAAAACCATAATTTGTATAAATATCTCCCAAAGAGCTACAAACCTAAGTGGGCCCTCTTCTCATCCCATCTCCCACTACCCATCCCCACCCCAAGGCCACAACCACCACTTTCCCAGGTGACTAGGATCGAGCTCTCGTGCTGAACTTTTTTAGCACTCAACAGAGCTTCGAGCAGACTAGCATTGGGCTCTCATGTGCCCAACTTGAATTCTTGAGTAAGAAATTCTAACACTGTATGCGCTGATGTTCCTTTCCCCAATGCTGTATGAGGTTGTTGATTTTTGCATGTTCATAAAAAAAATGGAACAGAAAAAAGAAATAGGAAAAAAAGTGAGACAACCATTGAACTGTTCTTAACAGATTGTCCCACAGTTCCCTGAAAAAATAGCATACTTACAGCATCAGACAGTGATTTCCACTTCTCTCCACCAGCTTTCCCAACCTACCATTGCCACATGTAATGCCCCAATTAATTAATTAACCCAAAATTGAATTGCGACTAGAAACAACTTAAAACCAACACACTACTTACAACTGAGACAGCCTTCACATTAGGATGCTCTTGTTTGTAGACCTTTCTAAACTCTTCTCTGCAAGATCCACAAAACAATGGTAAAGATGATCTCCCATATGAATGGATACTACTAGAATAAAATCCTCATTTACCAGCTGAAAGGTGAGAGAGAGTGTTACTCACAGAAACACAAAGAAAGCACTAGGAGGCCTCTTTGGTTTGTTGGGATCCTTCTTGGCTGCTTTCTCTTTCTTGGTTAGTTTTTTAGTACTCTTATCTGCTTTAACAGCAGCCTTGCGCTTCCCAAGCTTCCTGAAAGGAGAGATACATCCATTACCATCACTGAACATGTTAAAAAACTGCTACATTATGCTTCAGTGTCACACAACTGAATGGTGTAGTTCCATCTAATGAAGTATGTATCAAGGGCACTCTAATTAAAAAATTGTACGTCCACTACCATATCCGACACATCATGCATGCCAAATGGGTCATAAAAAATCTTAATTTTATATCAATTCTCATTCTTCTAGTAGCAGTTGGATTACAAATTTTCTGACCTATCATCTCAAATAATTGCAGCAACTGATCATGCCTAAGATAAAGTAAGTACATCTATCAAAAGAATAGATAAACTGAAAAAGAAATTACCTGTCGTCAACTGGCTTCAGCGCTTCCTTTGTTCCCTTCTTTGTAGGTCGCTTCTCCTTTGCTGACTTCATTGTCAGGAAAGAAACTCCCTACATAGGTAAAGGTTTAAAAACAAAAGTTCTTTCATAAAAAAAACACGTTCCAATCATCACCTATTTCATAGCCACAATACAAAAACTGACTTCTAAGACTCCAATCATGGAGTAGCTTCAAACCCCAAATTCATAATTAATAATCTAATGCAGCTAAATTTTAAATTCAGTTCTATACGACTCCACTGGGTTATTTACAAGGCAAAAAGATATCAAAACAGGCATCAGGCATGAAAAGCTACGTATTATCACGTGGTATAATCATCTAGTGAATGATTGATCCTAGCCGTCTATCAAGAGCATTAAGATGACGGTTCTGCATCCATTTTCCTTTTCCTTTTTGCAGGGTCTTTTTGGATGGCATGGATCACACAATCAAGGACACATACACGGTGGGCCCCGCACATCCAACGGCTCTTTTGGCCATCTATCGTCGTTCCTGTGATCACTAACCAGTTGAGATAGATGTAAACCATGGGGAAAAGAAATACACGCGTTACGAAAGAAGAGAACGTACAAAAACATCTACAAATTGGAGGATTTTCGATATCACAAAGAGAAATTCACCAATCTCGAATGGTCAGCTAGCATTTGTTGTCTATTTGGAACAAATTTCTTCATCTAGTCAAAATCATAAGGAAAGAACAAGGGAATCTGAAAAGAGAAACATCACAGAAACCAAAAAAAAAAAAACACGACTTTCAGATTCTCAAAGTCAAACAAATCCATAAAAAACACACACAGAACGAAACAAAACACAATCTTTTTCTCCATCCAAAGCAAAATTCACTAGAAAAACCCAACCGGACCAAAGAGAGAAAGCAAGATCTCAGATTTCTTGAATCATATCAGAAATCCTCATCCATGACAGAAATCCTACAGAAGAAAAGAAAGCACAAAAGCTTACAAACAACTCAATCAAACCAAAACCAGGAATCTAGCCATTTCGCAGCTCTCCGATGCGGCAAAACCTTCAACAAATCGAAATCCTGAGCTGAATTCGAAAGAAACTGCAGAAAACGGAAACCAGATCTCCAGGCAAAATGAATTCTTCTCGAAACAGAGAGAAACGAAAACCTTGAAAAATCGAACTTCAAAGCCGAATTTGAGAGAAATTCAAGAACACCAAGACTTCAACAAAATCAATGAAGAGAGAGAGAGAGAGAGAGAGAGAGAGAGAATTAGGGCAATATGTATATACCTAAGCTAAGCAGAGGAGAGAAGCGTCTGCAATTCCTGCTCAAGCTTACGATGAGAAATAAAGCACAAAACAAGAGGGAGAATATATACGTACGACCGACTCGGTGGGGGAATTTATAGGGTGACCGATGAAGCCGGTGGCTCTCTCTAATTTGGTGCCACGTAGCAGGATTGGTGATGACGTTGGCTACCGGCTGTTGCCGGTTACCGAATGGGTCTGGGGTTGTTTCCATGTTGAGAGAAGACGACAGGGAGATTTTTTTTTTTATTTTTATGACACGTTTCGGGGAGTGGGGACCAGGTGACGTTGACACGAGGTAGAGTGCTGGGCTTTGATGGGATTTCACAAGTGCAAGTGTTGCGGGGTGCGTGGGTGAGGTTATTGGGTCTTCGTAGACATGACCTGTCTTAGTTTGTTTGACTTGTGCTGGGTCCAAGTAGGCCCCAATTATCTGGATTAGTCAAACTCGTGCTTATCTATCTATTGGTAAAAATGATGGTCAAACTAGTTTGACCGGATGGGACTTTTATTAGATTAGATTTCTTTTTTCGTGTTATGATTTTTGTTATCAATTACGTCCCATTCTCCCTTATTAAGAAATTAAAAGTTGAGTTCACTAGTGCTAGTATTTTGGGACTATAGGCGCGTTTATCCGACTTCCCTCTAGGCCTGGAGGGATTATCTCAGCCCAAAAGGACTGGGAACCTCTAATAGCAAATAAAAAAATAAAAAAAAAGAAGTATTTCCTACCCATATAAATTTAGAAATGCTCAAGGACTAAAGAGCAATTTGAATTTCAGAAAAATTTTGAGAATTTGGAAATATCCATGTGTGGATAAAGTTATTTGGGCCTATTTCTTGCTTGGAATTCTTTTTTTTGAAGAATTTCCAAATTTTGCAATCATAGTGAGATTCTTGATGCTCTTTTGAATTCGAGCATTCATAAATTCCACCAAAAGTAAAAGGAGCTAGGATTCTTGAATTCTCGAATTCTCGAAAAAGACATTTGAGACCTTTGCTCGAATTTTAAAATGCTTGTAAAAAAAAAAAAAAAAAAAAAGCCTTTCATAAATGTTGGGAGACAAGGTGTCACATCATATCAAAAAGACCCCCGGCATAGTAAATTTAGAAATTATAGTAAAGAATCAGGCCCAAGGGATCTCGTCTATAATTTTGAGAATCTAACAATCAAACAATGATAGCCAAATGCCAAGGGACATGTTACTAACACGGTGCTAGAAATCCCTAGCACCAAGAATTCCAAATTAAGAACTCTTGTAAATCAAGCATGCCGTTAATAATCTACCATTCAAGATCACTGTCCCACCTTGTCTTGATTAAATCTAACTTAAGGATTTTCACCATCAATTGGTTACTCGTAAATTATATGATTTACTAGTAAAAACCTTATTAAAGAATCATTGTTGTACGCTTTAGGATGTGGAGAGGACTTATGTTCAACACCTACCTTCTTGGCCACCTCCCATAGTTTTACCCGGTACATGGTTTGTGTGTGCCCCTAAGAGTTAATTGTCTCCCTCAAGCTCAGGGCCAAAGGCTTTTGGGTTGGGCGAGAGATACCTTGGGTTAAAATTAAAAAAAAACAAACCATTGTTGTAAGCTAGGGCATCACTCCAAATCTCCCCCTCCCCCATGAATTAGCATCCACCCAAAATACGACACTCATCCAATTTTTATTAGCATTCAAATTTGGTGCTCAACCAACATTATCTAATGAATAGAAATGAGGAAAATCTAGAGATTTTCAAAATTATAACTTCCATGATCAGGTAACTATAATTCTTTGTGCAAAAGTAGGTCATGGAGAGCCCTTTGTATCTCCTACCTTTCTTTCTATTGTCATGCTTATAGGTGTGTCTAGCTTGCCAAGAACCCGAAAATGACGATTAAAAATGAGTAGGGGCGTCAAAAAAAACTTTGAGATTGGATGTGGGTCCAGTTCAGAACTGGCTGGGCCTTTAGGTATGAATAACTAACTTTGGGTGCACCATTGATTAGATGATCCTGGCCATCTGCATTCAGATGTATTGAGCTGTAGAGCTTATATAAATGAGCAGGTAGGCGTACACATCATTTTTCAAAGTGGACTCAAAAGATGCCATTTTAGTATTTTACAGCTCTTAATTGAGTTGTTGAATGACCACTTCATAAGTTTTGCAAAAGGCAGATATTTATTGCTTTAGGTGTCTTCTGATTGAGACAGGGAGAGAGGAGAAACTACCAACAACTGGGCCAAGAGCCGAACCCTTTGGGCTGGCCTAATCCCTTTGGGCCTTTAGAAAAGCAGGATAAACTCCTTTGTAGCCCTAGTATAATAGTGCAGTTGTGCAAACCGTGGTCCTAGACCAACTGAGCTATCCCCACATAATTATACAATATACTCAATATCTTTATATAAATATATGTGATTTACATTGCTGGCATCAGTAATTTGGTTCCTTGGAAATGAAATCCATTGAAGTGTGTGCGAATCTATTGCTAGCCCAATTGTGAGGAACCTCCATCTTCATAGAAACGACCAGGGTTCAATCCTTGGGTATAGCACTGATAGTTAGAAACTTTGCTAGAGTGTGGGATTTTGGCCCAGAAATTATATTGGTTGATGCAGTGGAACCCAACTCTCGTCCAAGTTAAAAAGGTTCAAATCTAAACTGATTTGTCTCAATTTGGGTCCTTGGGATATTGGGGACCCATTTTCATTCTCAAATCCTAAATTAAAGAATTTGTCATCTGGGGCATTTGTGCAATGCGAGGATTCCACAGTAGATAGAAAATGAGCCTATTCTCTGTACAAATTAGCTTTCTAATATTTCATACATTAAGTTTTCACATAAAAAAGGTGCCTTTATGAACTTTATTTCATGTAATTGAGAGGAAGCTGAAATCCCATGATGCAAAAGGAGGAAGGAAAATTAATGAGCCCTGAGGCTTATTAGTTCTCAATCGGGGTGCTTAAATGGGATTGGACAGCTTCCAGTGACATTTCACAATCCAACAACATTAGATGTAAGAAGATGCAGAAGGGCAGTATCCATCAGTATCAGGTAGAGATGCTTTTATTCAGAAATTCAAGAGTGTTGTCTATCACAATAATGTATGAGATTATCACAACCGTAGAATTCTCATGTTTATTGTGTCAATGTTGGTAAGACATGTGGGTTTGGGCTGGATGAAGGCCTCACTTTGGGTCTAGAAGATCCACATCTTTTGAGTTCTTTCATTTGGACAATCAATGTGGTTCAGTGCAGAGTATGTTCCTCTACCTAAAAGAGAATAGTAGAGAAGCAAAAGCAATTAACAACTACTAACTTTTAAATGAATGATTAATCTCTAAGAACTCGATAGAAACAAGCGAAAAAAAGGTTGATTTCATTAATAGAGAAAATTATTCAATTCATCTCCTTTACATCTCTTTTAGAAGTAGGAGGAATTAGGAAAAACCTACTTCCACATTTGCTTCTTGCATCATTTCCAGCATTTTTTTCCAATTTAAAGATATGTCACTCCACTGCCATTTCACTAGACTTGGACTCAACCACTAAAAGAACATCCTCAAGCATGGCTCTTTCTTTTTATCTTCCAATTCTTTCCTTCTCCAAATGAGGAAAATGATGCCTCATTGCTACAAGATATCTCCATCTCCCATCCCTTATCTTTTATGACTCGTCTCTTATAACAGTCATCTCTCCCAATGGTGGACCCAGGGTTATCGTTTGGGTGGTGCGGTATATGGTCAAGTGAAGAAATTAAATAATAAAAATCTGAGTCTTTTAAGATATTATCTAAGGCGTTTCTCGAATTACACGGGTGCGACTGACCCGTGTGCTAACACTTGGGTCCACCCCTGATCTCTCCCTCGGTTTTATAAAGAGAAACGGAGAAAGAGGAAACGCATATCATATTTGCCCACTTCGAACACATGAGAAACTTGAGGAAACAGGAAAGGAAAGTGACTACTCAAGAAACTATCTCAAGCCTCAAGGGCGGGGTGATTTCTAGTAAATCTCCTTCTGGCCTCTTGACAATACACGATCTCATACAGCAAATAGATAAATTTCGTATAGTATAGCGGACAGATGGCACTTGATCTAGAGCTTTTGCAATGCTTTTCCACCAACACTATATTTGGGGTGAAAATGTGATACTCAACACTGGACGCCCTCCCACGTCACTGACTTCTATAATTTTCCTCACAGTCTAGGAGTGAAATGTAAGCCTGAATAACAAATTGGTCACAAAATAAGAAAGAAAAGAAAAAAAAATCCTTAACCAGCTCTCATTAGGGTTAAGCTCAAAGGGACGCATTCTCCAACCTATGAAGTCTTAAATGTTATGAAATAGTAATGCAGCGTGTCAGCACCCATTGTAAGTGAGTTTTGACAATTTACTTCCCATCAAGCTCTCTTGTGAAATGGCAAGTGCTTTTCTTTTTTCAGTGTTCTTTTGGGTGGCTAATCTCCAAATCTGCAGGTATGTGCATTAGAGTGCCAAAAGAGCATCTATATAAACCAGAAAGTGAAATATAACATCCACTTGTATAGATTTATTGCAGTTACCCAAATTATGGTATTTGGGTGCCAAATGCCACAAAAAGGGGAAGAGGGGAGTTCTTTTTTTTTTTGAACGGGAAGAGGAGAGTTCTTATAATTTAGGCAGTTCTTATCCTCAAGCACTCAATATTTTCTCACAATCTAAATATGCAGTATCAACCTACAATTTGAAACCAGTTTTATTGACCGAACAAAGTAATGGTCATTTATCATTGCACAAATGTATTTCACATGAAAACTACATTTAACAAGGTTCTGTTCTTTCCTGTAAATTATTTTACCACTACGTCCATGGAATCGGAAGATTCATAAAACAAGGTAACTCTTGCAAAAATCATCTACAATGAGTGGGATTTGACTACATCCGAACCATTGTGGTGATTATTGATAAGAGGCAGTAAAAGTTGGACATGATGAATTCATTTAGAGAAAAGCACACAAGAACTTTCATCAAATTTGAAGTGGACAGATTATTCTGCACTGAAAAAGACATTCAAAGGTGGAAGGAAGGAAGCGAAATACAGTTTCATACTTCCTGTAAATTCTTTTACCACTATGTCCATGGAATTGGAAGAATCCTAAAACAAGATAACTCTTGCAAAAATCATCTACAATGAGTGGGATTTGACTACATCTGATCCATTGTGGTGATTAAGTAAAACTTGGACATGATGAATTCATTTACAGAAAAGCACGCAAGAACTTTCATCAATTTGAAGAGGACAGGATTATTCTGCACTGAAAAAGACATTCAAAGGCGGAAGGAAGGAAGCGACATACAATTTCTCACAATTTCTTTATTACCTAGACTGAAGACTGCTTCTCCTCTTCAATCTTTGTAAGTTTGGATGCAGTTTCTTTTGCCTGCTTCTCTTTTCTCAGAGCTTCCATCAGCCCCATTATAATGAATAAGTTGGTCAGAGTGAGCAGTGATTCTGCACCGCCATGTAGCCAATCGACGTTGGATAAAGAAGTTCCATAATGCACCTTCGCTGGAAATAATCAAAGTAGTGATATGCAGCACCAAAATAACAGTAAGAAATCAATTCTCGGTTGACGCTGACAATGTATATTCTGATTAGATCATAAGGCAGGCAGGGAATTACCGTAAATTCCAGCAGGGACTGCTCCAAGGATAGTTGCAGGGCAGGAAAACATGAAAAGAATCATCAGATTTAAGCATGGAGAACTAGAGGAATTGAAAAAACAAATACAAAATAAGTGCCATTTGTTTCATTGACTTATTTACTAGAACTCTGAGAAATATATTTTTTTCAAAGAAACAAAGATGAATCTCTATAAATGCTATCAAATAATCTCCTCTTAAATGAAAAATGAATTACTAGGGTGATGGCTGGGTCATCATTTTCCATAACCCTTTAATTCATTTTTCATTAAAAAAAAAGAGCTATTTGATGGTCATTTAGATATTCACCTTTATTTCTTCAATTTTAACCACTTTTATGAATATATTTCTTTTAAGTTCCTAGGATTTACTTCCTTCCATGCAAAAATGAGATCTCAATTGGTGGATTTTTTCCCCTCCACATTGGGAACTCATACTCAAGCACTCCAACTCACACAATTACATCCCTTATCGGCTGAGCTACAGTTTGGGGACAATTAGTGGATCTTTTATAATGCATCAATGGGTCTTCTTGCCTTTGGAAACTAACATATTAACCCTCATTGACCAACATATAAAATAAACCCATGATTGTTGAAAACTCCCACAATCACCAAATAATAATAACAATGAAATTCAACTCAGTTGCTGCACCTATTAACAACACAGAGAAATTTGAGTGCACTCCTGAAGGGTTTCTGCACCAATTCAGAAATGCAGAGGCACTTCCATCACTTTTTCCTAAGGAACCTACAATAATAAGAAAAACCCATCCTGCTTGCTTGCAAACCCAATGCACAGCATACCTATACTGGTGCCGAATTTGAATCTGAAATAAGTTCAAATTAGAGCTAGATTTGAATTAAAATTCCAACAGATTTGAATTTGAGTTTGTATTACTTCAAGTCTCCTACTCAAATGAAGTTATTGCAAGTGAAAATGTATGCAGTGAATTTATGAAAAATATTGTGTCCCAAATTTCTTCATGGTAATAAATAGATTCTACTTCAAACCTAAACAAATATTAATAGTAACATGGAGAAAAGGGTTGAAAGGAGCATATATTACTTGTAGCACCCACAAAAGCCAGCAAGAAGTAGAACCCAAAGAGAGTGAGCTTTGGGGCTGATCTGGATTTGGTGATGAAGTACAAGAAGCCCAAGTAGGGAAGAAGGGAAGCTGCAAACAGCTGTGATGCTATGCTCTGAGAGTCTATGGTGGGTGCCCAAGGGTCTACTGGCAAAATCCCACAAACAACAAAACTGCCACTACAAGGAGGGGAGGGGGAGCTTGGCCTGTTAAATATTCTGCTTCTGCCTCTACAGGAGGAGTTGAAACCTTCACCTACTGTGGGTAGGTTTCTTGAAAGATCTTGTGGGTGTGGGTTACCAAGAAACTGGTAAGATGAGAGAGGGAGATGGGGTTTACACACAGATGCAGGAAACAAGCAACTTATCATCATGCACCTCTCTCACTTTCCCTCTTGCTCTAGTTAGTGGTGAGCCCAATTTCTACTGCCTCTGCACATTATCTTTTCTATGTGCCTTTAGCCTGTTATTACCTGCACATTTTGATGAACCGAGTCCGGATCCCCTGTCCTGTCTGTTATGGGCTTTAGCCTTTCCCAGTTTTCCTCTACCAGATGCATATAAGCATGTCTTCAAATTTCAATTTTATCAATCACGTGAACAATCTAACAGCGGGACAAACTTTAAATAAAATTGAAAATTGAAAGCTTGTCATCGGAGGATACCGAATTCAAGATGAACGGTTTGGGATTATCACCGGAGGTGATAGGATTCAAGTGAACAGTACGGATTATCATCATGTGGGCCCTACAGTAGAGCTATAGGCATGAAACAGATGTGAGAAAGAGATTCAGACTAGATCCATCAAGGGCCTTTTCTAAAATGTGGGCCTAGCTACAGACATTTTATTATTTTATATGATCAATTTTATGGTGGGACCAGCAACTGCTCGAGTGAAACTTGCAGACATCCCGTCTGTACAAACTGTGTGGATCTTAGTTCCAATAAGTAGACCCCACTGAAAAGTTAAAATGATTTGGGGGACAAGTATTAAAGAGAGTCCAGTTGCAAGTGGGGTTAAAAAAAAAGGCATCTACCATCTGGTAAGGGAGCTGCTTTTCTTCTTCCTCCCTATCCTGCCCTCTCTTCTTCTTATTCTTCTTTTCTCTTTACGTTCGTCTTTTTCTTTCCTTCTCTCTCGAAGACTCGAACGGCCTACCTATCAGAAATCTTAACGGCTGACTCTATCTTCAATGTAGCCTCAAACAAATTTTACTGCAACTGGGGCTGGCCAACGGGGGCTGGCCAATTATTAGAATGATCATCTACAAGACAGGACGTCTGAATAAAAATGTAAGCGTTTTGTTGTGCAGCCGTGCTATAGAGCCCGGACTTTTTCTTTGTTGTGGGCCTAAGTCTAAAGGTACTATAAAAATAGAGAGGCATTTTTCAGGGGCAGTTTCAATTCTCATAAGAGGGCCCCACTATGGAGCCACATTAGTTTCTTATATTTTTGCCTAAGAGGATTGAGCTTCAAGGTAGCAAGAAGTTTTATAGGTCCCATTATATAAAAGAGAATCTAAAAATATATTTATTTGAAAATATCAGATCAATTAAATCCTACCAACTATCCATCTAAGTCATTTAATGGATAGGGAGCTTTTTTTTCTTAAACCATCCAAACAATGGTCTTTAATCGGATAACTAGCAACATTTGAAAGACCTGATTTATTATAAATGATCAGATCCTAACGTCATGTACCTTATAGGCATTCTAATCATGTGACATTGTCAACGTGCTGGTGGGTTCTCTACCAAGATCAGCAAAGATTATAAATCAAAAAGTTTCTTAAGGAAAAATAATAAGATTTATTCCTTTTATCCGGCCTACCATCAATTTTTATTTTTTTACTGGTAAGAATATGAATCATGTTATGGCTTCCACCACACTATTTGTTAAATAATTTCAAGGGCAAGTCATACAGACCAAACCAATCTTGTAGATAATCCGTTCAACTCGTCTTACACTTGATTTATAAGAAGAAGAAGAAAGATTGTTCCCAACAAACCCAAGCTCAGTCCCTAGCAATTTTATTCGGCATCAACATAGGTATTTCGCTACAGTTTGTACCATTCCAGTCCTTATCACACTTAAACATGTCCCATTGTTGTTCATGTATGCAGTATCTTTTTCCCACGAGTTTCCGAGTGTCATTCACTCAAATTTGATTCAAGTGTTCAAATTGTGGTCTCAAATTTTATTTTTTTTAAATTCTTTTTGCTGAGTTGGCTCAGTGGGTAGGAGAGGAGACGGTAACCCAACCGGCCAGGGATCGATCCCTGGCGGGAGTGTCTGGGAGTGGGAGTGATTCCCAATTGTGGCCATATTCAGCAAAAAAAGTTTATCAAGCGAAACTTTCAATTTGTGATATCAGTTAAGTAAATTCATTTGGCAAATTCATTCTGCTGATTTGATACAGAATCTAGATATTATGCGGCACAAGCTAGGCAGGCTAAACTCGTGGGTCAAAACCAAGACACAGTGAAAATAGGCAGTTCATAACTAAATATGGAAGTCAAAAGTGAAATTCTCGGGCATGATACAAACATATATCCAAATGATATCTAGAAACCGAAGAGGCCATATACAAATTATTTGTACAGATTGTTCGGAAATGCTATCATGCATCCACCAAGCAAAAATGTTCCCAGCACTTGAGGGTTATATATCAGAGAACATTAATTCATCGTTACAAAGCGACTCTTGGTCATCAGTCCCTATATACAGGCGGCCCGGCAATACTCTGAGAGCTTTGCGTACCACACAATACAAGGTAAGACAATAAAAGGCTACCTTAATTTTACAGCTCTGCAATCTTTCCAGCCATTCTTTGCATGCGCGATAGAGATTATGCTTGAACATTGGCCTTGTTCCCAGCAAGGATAAGGGAGATCTCCAGTCCCCGGCTAAATGCTTGGTTGAAGAGGAGGCGAGATTGGAAGGTGGAAACGAATGGAAACCAAGACAAAAATGCAATTGGAGCAAATATAATCATACCCATTCCAGCATCATACAACCGGGCAAACTCACGCACTGATTCCCACATCCCAAGAGTTTTAACCAATCCCTTCCACGTGATTGCCAGCTGCCAAGAACAAGAAGTCAACGACTAGATATGAAAAGTTCCATGTGGTATGAGATCATGCTGGGTCGAGTATTATAGGATGGGATGTACATGCAGTGCTATCCCCCGCTACCAGTACACATGGGGCTCAGGGTATCGGTCTTCTTGTTTCTTGGAAATAGTTGCAAGCCACTTTAACAAATCTCATCCAAGACAAGTTTCTGTGGCTCCCCCTTTGAGAAAACAGTAGCATAATAGTATTTCGTGATCATGCAAGTGCGAATGCAGCCTCTCCAATTAGATAAAGCAGGTATTTGTGGTCTTAAAAATGTTCCATGGTACTTTATTTATTTATGCTAAGATAGTACTTATTTATTGACTAATGGTATTTTTATTTCATAGGATTTTATGCAGTGCATGCAGGAAAACATATAGAAACAACCATATCAAATCAACTTACACAAAGAATAGCCCAGCCAGTAGGGATAAATGCTAGAACACTTGCAAACAAATCCGTGATTGAAAGATCGGTAAGTGCAACAAAGAGGACAATCGCAGCAATAAGTGTTAAAGCTATGACACCTTGTATGAACCTCATCATCAGCTGGAAGTTTGTAGACTTTTTTGGACTAAAGGTGAAGACCTGCGGTATCATGCAAACGAACATAAGCATGAGTTGAATAGAGAAATGCCAAGGTGATAAATTTTAATTCACGAAAGACAAATCTTTCAACTGGATGGAGCCAAACCTTAAATATAATTACAAAGCCAACCAGCACAACCCATGAGAAGCCATAAATCTGAACAAGAAAGGCAATCATCAGCTTTTGCTTAAAAGACATGAGGAGAAAAAGAAAGACAAAGGGAATTCCTGTTCACCTTATTGTGAGAAGATTTGTAATTACGAGGATTGCAATGATGGATGACCATACTAGCTTTCAATATTCTAAGGAATTGGAGTTTAAATGCTAGCTCACAACATAACATGAGTTTCAGTCTCCATGGCATTCCATTATCGAGATAGAGTCAGTCATGCCCTATGATGCCTAGATACAGGATGGATATGTAGGGACACAGATTTTACATACAGAAAATGAAGTATCAAATACAATATGACATGAAACATTGCCTACTTTAAAGTATGTGAGTATAGCAGGTCATGTCCGCATAATACATACTGACCATAGTTGGAGTCTCGGAGATCTGAACCCGCATCATAGTTGAGATTCTCAAACTCATCCATGAACAATAAAAGTCCAATTGAGGAAATGAAACCCTCGCTCTCCCTCTCCCTCCCTCTCCTCTCCTGTTAAACATATGGACAGAAGCTGGTGTCTACAAACTGGCAGCCTTTGCCTAAATCTATTCTCTCGCTTATTGATTTAGGAGATTTGCTCCCAAAATTACAAATAAACCCATTACCCTAGAATTACAAATAAACCCAACTAATTTTGAGCGCTCTGCAACTGCTAAGTGGAGGTTTTAGTTGCTTTCTGACACAAGTCCCGATTTACAAAACGGATTCTCATGTGATGCCCAAACCCACAAAAACCAGAATTTCAGAAATATGCAACAAATTACAAGGAAAAGAAGCAAAAACAAATTTGCAACTAATCATAACTCTTGATTAGAAGCAATAATCTCAATCCCAGGATGACCTTACTCGATCCAAAGGAGAGACACACCCAATATCACTTTACTGATAATGTGCAGAAACTGAATGAATGATGTCCTCTAGGACTGTCCACAAATATAGGCATATATAGTTGTTGGAATCTCAATAAAACCGCAATAAAACTATCCTAAATTATTTTTAGACAAACGCCACTTAACTTTCCTTAACATCCCAAATCTAATCTTCTAATTACAAAGAATTTGCTAAAATAAGTCACAACTAATCAAAACAGGAAAATTCCAGAAATCTGAAGGCCCAAAACAGTCGTGAATGTTCGTTCTCGCTGTGGGCCCAGGTGGTCCACCTCCACCATCTTAAGGGATGGAACCCACCACTATTTTCTCCACTCATGAGTGGCCAAGAGACCATAGGCCTTTCATGGATTTGGGCTACATGTTTGGCCCATTTAAACAAAACCCAAAAATACGCAGTTTCTGTTTGTATTGCAGATTTTTTTCCTGCAATTTACAAATAATCCCCTGTACTTTTCTGTTATATAAAAACAGAGCCTGACAAAAGATTTTACTATATATTTGGGCCCCAAATATGATGAACTCTTGATACAACCCTTGCAGGCATTCTTGGTTTCTCATATTGCTCCACGAATGCTTCAGCCATTGCAATGAAGTGGAGATTTTGGCTTATACTAGAGGGGATGCAGATTTATTCCCTTTCTTTTCATAAGATGCTCAAATGTAGAAAGCACCTCGTCTAATGCTATCACTTGTGTGTCAAGGTCGGTCGATGGTCTCTGGAAGTTTCAGTACATCCTGAATGATATTAGAGTATTATCATCTTCCTTTCAGATGGTATTTAGTCATATTCTTCCTTCCAACAATGATGTTGCAGACATGTTGACCAAACAAGGGAATGATGGGGTAAGGCCTTCTGTCGACCCTTCAGTGTAGTCATGTTTGCGTCTTTTGCCTTTTCATTTTGTAGTGGTTTAAGGAACTTATACCGGTACTTTGTAATCTTATCATAAATAGAATTCATGTTACCAATTTTAGTTTCTGTTTGTACTTCGTAATCTTCAGTGTAGTCATGTAAGGAACTTACCGCCAATGACGTGTCTTTTCCTGTGAGATGCAGTTTGTAGACAATGCCATACTGAAATATGACAAATCTAAAGCTTAGGATTGTCTCTAAAATACGTCCTCTTGTTGTCTGGATATGCATCTGCAGAGAAAGAGAGAGAGAGAGAGAGAACAATAATTATAGCCTCAAAGATAAAGGAACTAGAAAGAGGAAAGAGACTAGCAATGAAAAAAGAAGAATTTTCAAATCATGCAAATCCATTAAAGTCTAAATTGCATATCCAATTGTGAATTTCTGCTAAAAGAAGTCCATTAAATCATTAAAAGCTTTAGTTTGATTTATGATGATTTAAGAAGCCAATACAGATGGCCAAGAAATAGTAATACACTAAGTTATGATTGTGAAGATTCATCCTACTTAAAAGCACTGCAATTTTGATGAAAATCTTCAAAAGCGGTTATTGCTGCTGATTCTAAATGCGGCTTAAGTTAAAGCATCGTAAGTAGGATGTCAAAAGCTTGCTAGGTTGGATTCTATGACTTGAAGAAATTGAAGGGTATTCCACTATCAGTCAGTCTCTTGACCTCTTCTAACGAGCATCCATATAGCAATTAGCAGAATGGATGAAGGAGACTTGGCCATTGGTTTTTGAAGGATGGTGTGCCTTTTTTAAGCATGTTCTTCGAGAAGCCAATGTTGTCGCCGATAGTTCAGCTAAAGACAACGAATCTCACGCTAATTTTTGTATGAAGTTCAGTTTGCACTGTTCTGTTTTTGTCTTGTCTTGGATAAATCAATTTACTTTTCTAAAAATAAATAATTAAAAACTTTATATATATATATGGAAGTAGCTCTCCTAAGCTAAAGCTTAGGATAAGGTAAGCTCAAGTGTGTGGTGGGGCCCACCTATGGACCCACATGGGGATGGGGATGGAGGAATTTCAAGGACTCCCTGGGACCCTCTTCTTTGCAAAAAATCAGCCCCAACCGTGATTTCTATCATCTCCATCTGGGCCCCAAAAGTTTAATAGTCGACAGTCCATTCGGATGGGTACACAGTCGAGCCAATGGTTGTGTTGACCATTCGGATCGGTACACATTCAATCCAATGGTCCAGTAAATTTGGATCTGACCGAAAGTCGGTGGACATGTGCAATTTAGGGGGGTCGTGTGTTTGGTCCATTTGGATGGACCATGGGTGAGCCCCACAAGTGTCAGCTTACGGAATTTTATCATAAGCTTTAGCTTAGGAGAGCCCTGCTCATATATATATATATATATATATAGAGAGAGAGAGAGAGAGAGACGACATCACTTGTCATGTAAAGTTTAAATAAAAGAAAGAGATGATCTCACGTATGACCTGAAAGGAATCACAAAAATTTTGGATGTCACGTGGTGGTTTAAAATTAATAGATAATATCCAACAGCCCAAATTTTTCAAAGAGGATCCTTTAAACTGGAAATGTCATGTGGTTACAGGATAGGAACACACACACACACACACACACAAGAACAAGAAAAAGTATTTGACCTGCTCTTCATCCCACCAAGATTCCCAGCTATTTTCCCCCTTCACCCCAACGCCACCTTTATAAAGAAGCCAACCGGTCCAATTATCAAAGTCCTCCACAGTCCTGTTTATTCCACACAAAAATTATCTTACCCACACAACAAGCAAGTATAATCTTATACAGAAAGATGAGAGCATAGATGGAGAATAAGGAGAGGATAAGACTGGAAGAAGGAAGAAGAAGATCATGATAATGATGAAGATGACCCATAGTTTGCAATAATAATGATGATGATGATGATGATTATGATGAAGCAGTATTGTTTGTTTTCTGCACAACGTTGACCATGGAAATGGTCCTGTTAAATGTTAAACTAACAGCAAATATAAAGCAAGAAATGAATGTTATATTAATTGTGTTGTAAAACTTACTTTTGCCACTCAAATCCCGATGGATTAAAGATATAAGGTGCAAAGAGCCATGAAATGACAAGGAACCAACTACTGATGGTAAGTAGGATAAAAGAAGTTGCGCCTCCCCGTGTATAACCATATGCTATATAAACAATGAGAAGCAGTGCCACTTCAAGCCTGTATAGATGATGATGTTAAGACTCCAAAAACGAACATTATTGGTCAGAAGATAGTTACAATATTCACCAATCCATAATTGGAAAGAATTACTCACGCCTTCACAAAATGACTCCGAGAGTACAGCCGATAATTTTCAGCAAACTTTATGTGCTGGACAACAAAGCCTCTACCAGTTGCTTTGTACTGTCAATTACTATTTAAATGTAAATACCAGGACTGCTATGTCAAGTTGATAGGACAATGAAGAAAAGATCCAGAAAAGACGTACTTTTGCACCTCCGTGGAGAATAGTTCGGCCAAAGTAATGTGTTCTAGTTCCTAGAGAAAATGTAAAAAAGACAGAGCACAATTGCAGCTGCATGGTGATAAAACTAAAGACTGCCTGTAAAAGCAATAAGATAAAATTAAACTTTAACTGGTAAACAAACAGTCCATGCTCATTTACAAGAATTTCACAAATATAATACCATTGGCTTTGACCAAGAAAATGCATGTGTGTGTGTCTCTACAGCATCATCATCATCATCATCATCATCATCATCATATATATATATATATATATATATATATAGCTTTTCACCTGCGCACCTTTTACTGTGCACACCCATGTGCACCTTGTTGTGGGGCCCAACTGGGGTCCCACCAACCAATGGGACCAAGTGGGGTCGACAGATCTGGATGGGCCCTACCTTCGTATAAAATCTGAGGCCCATCAAATCATCCTAACCCATTCTTCCATGGTCAACAAGTTCAATGATTTTATATCAAAAGGAAAAAAATGGACAGTTAAAGCAATAGTCCGGTCCATTTGAATTGGTGTTAAAAAAAGAAAAGAAAAGAAGGGGATCAGTGACTATCAGGGGAGTGTGTATGGGTTTTTGGTTTTACTTTTTTCTTTTTTCTATTTTTGTCTGTGTACCTCATAGTAGGGCCTACTTGATGACCCATCTGAATGGATCAAACCCCTTGACTAACAAGAAGTCCCTTTTTCTTACACTCACCTCAATGAACTGCGTTGGATTTGATGGGTCAAATTTTTACGGGGAAAAACTTGTTGGCCATTGATGAAGTGGTTAGGAAGATCCGATGGGGCTCATTTTTTTGTACACGGGTAGGGCCCAACCAGATGAATAGATTCCCCCCAAGATATATATATATATATATATATATATATATAAACAAACAATCCCTAGGTGAGGCCCACAACGAGCGGTGCTTGCACGGTATGGTGAGCACCACCTAGATGGGCCAACTGGAAGCGGCCCACTTTCGGCCCATAGGACAAGATGGGATGCAAAGATCCAAGTGGGACCACCATCAATATGGAGTTTGAAGCCAATCCCATGCCTCTTAACACCTTTGATCTATGACCTGCGATTTTAACTTTATATGAAAAAAATCAGTCGTTTAATCCAACAGTCCACTCCATTCAGATGGTATAAAATACACGGATCAAGATTATTAAGGGGGGCCATTGTTTTTGGTCCACTCGGATGGATCATAAGGTGGGCCCCATTAGGTAGTGCTCACCGTAATACCATGAGCACCATACCATGCTCCCATTGTTTTTGGCCCACTCGGATGGATCATAAAGTGGGCCCCATTAGGTGGTGCTCACCGTAATACACACATATATGAACCACTGAACCATCTACACACACACAAAATATATATATATATATATATATGAGCAAGGCTCTCCTAAGCTTGAGCTTAAGGTAAAATTCCGTAAGGGGGCCCACCTTTGGTCCATCCAAAGGGACCAAACACATGACCCCTAAATTACACATGTCCACCAACTTTCGGTCAGATCCGAATCTACTGGACCGTTGGATCGACTATGTATCAATCCGAATGGACTGTTAACCATTAAACTTTTGGGCCCATATGGAGATGATAGAAATCACGATTGTGACTGATTTTGCAGATAGAAGGATCCCAGGGGGAGTCCTTGAAATCCCCCCCAATCCCCATGTGGGTCCCCAAGTGGCCCCACCACACAATTGAGCTTACCTTATCTTAAGCTTGAACTTAGGAGAGCTGGCCAATAAATATATATATATATATATATATCCGCTAGTTTTTTTACTGGAAAAGGGTTGCGTTAGGTAGGTTGACAGCTAGCGTAAATATTTGTCACGACCCAAATATGAATTATGAGATTACAACATTCCGAGATCTTGCTAGGGCGTTCCCCGCTTTAAGCGACGCATTGCAGCATCGCCCGATTGCAGTGGAAACTGGGCAAGGGTTACCCCACCATTCTGGACGATTGTGGCTAAAGAAGTTAGTCCAGCAGCAGGAGAAGAGGAAGATTCGTCTTATTACTTGGAATATAGGAACCTTCACAGGCAAGAGCATGGAGTTAGTCGAAGTTATGAAAAGAAGATGAATTAGTGTAGTCAGTCTACAGGAGATAAAGTGGAAGGGGGATAAAGCTAAGGAGCTCATTGATGGTTAAAAAACTTTTTTATGCAGGTAAGAACACAAGAAATGGAGTGGGTATAATTGTTGATAAGAATTTTAAAGAGAAAATTGTGGGGGTAAAGAGACTGGGTGATAGAATTATAACAATTAAACTATTGTCAGAGGAAGACATAATTCATATCATTAGTGCATATGCTCCCCAAGAAGGATTAGACGAAAGTGTCGAGCCAATTTTGGGAGGAGAAGGATAGTTTACTATGAGAAATTCTAACTAGTGAAAAGATTTTCCTAGGAGGAGACTTAAATGGGCACATAGGAAAAAATAATAGAGGTTATGAGAGAGTGCATGCAGGACCAGGATTTGGAGAATAGAATGAGTTCGGAGACACTATCTTGGACTTTGCTTTAGCTTTTGACCTTGTAATAGCAAACACTTGCTTTAAAAAGATAGATAAGCACTTTATTACTTATAAAAGTGGAACTAGCAGGAGCTAGATAGACTTTTTTCTAGTAAAAAAACATGACCGATTGGCTTGTAAAGAATGTAAGGTTATTCCAAGAGAGAGTTTGACCACACAACATAGGCTAGTAGTTTTAGATATTTGCATTAGAAATAGAAAGAGAGGGGTGGAGGGCTTTGAAAGGAGAAAGGGTGACAATATTTAAGGACAAAGAGATAGATGAAGGAGAATGGAATTTTGAAGGAGAAACTACAGCGATGTGAAATCAAATGGCTAATTGTATTAGGAAGGTTGCTAAAAAGGTGCTTGGAGAATCGAAAGGGAAGAGACACAATAATGAAGAAACTTGGTGGAGGAGTGTAGAGGTTCAAAAAGCTGTTCGGGAGGAGACGTTACAAAGTTCGGCAGGGTACTAGGAATATAGAAAACTATGAGATGTACAAAAAGGCAAAGAAAGAAGTTAAGAAAGTAGGAAGTGATGCAAAGTGCAAAGCATATATTGACCTATATAATAGGTTGGGAACAAGAGAATGAGAGAAAGATAATTTTAATCTTGCAAAAATAAGAGGTAGGAAAAGTAGGGACTTAGATCATGTCAAATGTATTAAAAGCAATGACCAAAAGGTTTTAGTGAAAGACAACAAAATCAAAGAAAGGTAGAGGGAATATTTTACATACTTTTAAATGAAGACTATATAGGAGACAAAAGAACAAAAGAGGATCCTTCAGTAGCAAAGCATACTCCTTTTTTTTTTTTTTTTTGTAGAATTAGGGCAATGGAAGTGAGGAAAGTATTAAAACAAATGAAGACAGGAAAGGCTACGAGCCCATATGACATTCCGATTGAGGCTAGGAAATGCTTAGGAGACGTTGGGGAGATTTGGCTAACTAAAGTTTTCAATAAGATAATAATGACAAAGAAAATGACGGATGCATGGAGAATATGAGTTGTAGTACCTATATATAAGAACAAGGATGATATACAAAACTGTGCCAACTATCGTGGGATTAAATTTATGAGTCACACTATGAAGCGACGAGAAAGAGTAATGGAGAAAGACTTAGACAAAAGACTAAGATATGTGAAAATTAATTTGGTTTTATGCCAGGCAAGTCAACAACGGAAGCTATCTTCTCACCTAGGCAATTAATGGAAAAATATCGAGCAAAGAGGGAAAATCCACATATAGTCTTCAACGATCTAGAAAAAGCCTACGACAAGGTACCTAGAGATTTAATTTGGTGGGTTTTAAATAAAAGGAATGTTCCATAAGGTTATATTGAAATTATTAAAGACATGTACGAAGGAGCAGTAACGAGTTTGAGAACTAGTGGGGAGATAAGGGAGTTCCCAGTTACTATAGGTTTGCATCAAGGGTCAGCCCTAAGCCCTTATATCTTTGCACTGATTATGAATGAGTTAACTGCTCATATTCAAGAAGAGGTACCTCAGTGTATGTTATTTGCATATGATATTGAGTTGGTAGATGAATCAAGAGATGGTGTTAATGCAAAACTCAAGAGATGGCGCGAGGCTTTAGAATCCAAAGGCTTTAAAATAAGCCGTACAAAAACGGAATATATGGACAAAAAGTGGACATACAAAAAGTGCTGAAACTATTATGAGAATTAAAAACCATTGGATACCACAAAGTGATTCTTTCCACTACCTTGGCTCTATAATTAATAAGGATGGGAAGATTGATGAAGATGTTAAACATAGGATAAAAAGCGGGATGGTTGAAGTGGAGACTTGCCAGTGGAGTGCAATGACGACCAACGAATGCCTACAAGATTGAAAGAAAATTTTTACAAGACATCAATTAGACCAAGTATGACCTATGGAGTAGAATGTTGGCGAATCAAGAAACAACATATGCACAAAATGGATGTAGCAGAGATGAGAATGTTGAGCTGGATGTGTTGTAAAACTAGAAAGGATAGAATTAAAAATGAGCGCTTTCGAGAGCATTTAGGGATCGCAACAATAGGGGATAAAAATAGAGAAATCCGTTTAAGATGATTTGGGCATGTCCAACGTAGGCTGGTAACGGCGCCAGTAAGGAAAGGTTTAGCCGTGAAGGTTGATGGCCCACCAAAGGGAAGCGGTAGGCCAAAGAGAACGTGGACAGAGGTGGTGAAAATGGATATAAAGAAGTGTGACTTACCTGAGAATTTGTCTTAAGATAGATCGGAATGGAGAAACAGAATTCGTGTAGCCATAGCCGACCGCAGCATAGTTGGGACAAGGCTTTTTTTATAATGATGATGATGATGATATAAAGGGGCAAGGAAAACAGAAATACACTAGATCTTACTATCATAAGCAAGAAAGTGCTGAAGTATTTGCTTTACTATTCTTTTAAAGAATTCTTAACATAAAGATAAAAGATCAGATGTCGAAAATGATGACCTTCAGCAATCCCAGTTCTAAAATGAAGCCCATTATCATCGGCACTGCAGTAAAAACACCGATCTGGACCAAGAACTGAGCATTTAAAGCTGCATCAAGGGCAGTGTTACCCAACAACCTAGCTTCTTGTGAAATCCCACGATCAAGTCCAGACAGGGCCTAAAGGATTTGGCAGCACTTGAAACTAAGTCAAAATTACACAATGAAAATACAAGTAAATTCACATCATGTGAATCAAAATGAGATGCTAGGCAAATAAGCTATGGGTCTACCAGATAAACCCTCCCATACAAGAAGATGTACACAGTCAGAACTGTCATCTGCAACAATAATCATTGTCAGAAGAAACATATATTTCTCCCTGGAAAACCATAGCTTGAAGAATAAAGAGATGAAACATATACCATGGTGCAAACATAATATCCGACTGTTGTAAAAAAGAAGGATAACATTCTAAAGAAGTCAAAAAGTTGCCCAAGCCGATATACATCTCTACTCAAAACCTGCTCTCCATTTCCACCAGCCACTTTACCCTCAAACAGTGCAATTTGGTTCAACCCAACATCTCTCCCTTTCCCAACCTAAAAAAATCAGAAGTCAAAAGTCTTATGATGGGATGAAATATACATAGACAACATCTAATAATTTCAAAATAGACAAGATCCAGTGATACAAATATAGGGAAAAAAGGAATTGACAGATGGAAACCTGAATGTATTCATGGTGCGTGATGTTACCCTGACGTAATGTAGAATTAAATCCTGCAGCATTAGTCAACCTCCATTAACAATTATAAATAAAGCTTCACCAATCATTAGGAAACATACCACATTTATCAAGGTAGAAGTGCTCTGTTGATGACTATGAAGTTGTAGAAGTCATACAATTTTTGGACATTTTCTTGTTTGCCCTTTTTTCCTCAAGAGGCCAATGGTAGCTATCATGGACTACATACCAAACCTCACACTCAAATAGACAGACCGACTAAGTCTTACTCCACCAATAGACAACCTCACCCTCAATTAATGATAGACTCTTAACAGAGAGCATAATTTCCAGCTCGACAATTTGGGGGATTGGGCCACCACACTAATCAAGAGGATGGGAAGGTCCGTGCATGGATAGGGATACACCAAAACTTAGCCTGATCGGATTTCGTTTAGTGAGAATTTAAGGCATTTATATCAAAGTTAAACAAGTGTTGAAAAAGAGGGAACCTGAATCCACCAGTGGATGTAAGTCAAATGAGTGCCAAATCAGAGTGTAGTCAATTCATCGGAGATCAAGTAGTGTAAAGGGTTTCTCTTGACCATAAGACATCTGGTGGGCCCACACTAGTGTAGTTCATCTAGTTTAGAAACACCCACCCAATAGAGCGAATCTTAATCCAACGGTGGACGAAAGTCAAATGAGTGTGATCAGAGTGTAGTCAATTCATCAGAGATCAAGCAGCGGGTGTGAAGAGTTTCTCCTGATCATAAGACATCTGGTGGGCCCACAATAGTGTACTTCATCTAATTTACAACCCAGCCCACAATAGTGTAGTTCATCTAATTTACAACCCACCCACCCACCACCCCCCCCCCCCCCCAAAAAAAAAAAAAAAAAAAAACCCTCCTCTCTTCCCCCTCCTCTCAAATCCAAACACACACAAGAAAAAGGGGTAAAAAAACATCTAAATTTTGATACCATTTGATTGATCATGAAGAAAGAAAACATGAACAGAGTTCATCCAACAGTTTAAAAGGAAAAACATAAAAAAAAAACTAGAAACTTTGAGAGCTTTAAATCTAGCGTTAGAACAAGCATATAGTCCCCAATTCCAGAGTTCTTCTAACAGTTAAAAAATTTGCAACTTCGAGATAAATCTAGAGTAAGAATGACCACATGATCCCCAACTTTTTGAACACGCCTAGGCCAAACAAAGGCTCATCAATCCCACTACCCCGCACGATTGATAGCATATATCAAATGGGCCCCATATGAGAGAACCTTCTTTTGCTCAAGAACCATCTGCAAGGTTTTTATGTGCAGTCCACCCTATTTTTGGGTCCACCTGGCCCACCAATAAACAACCCCCCACTGCCCAACCCCATCCACACACAGCAATAATTCGCCACACTATCTATCCAATCATTACTCGCTGTTGGACAAAAAAATGATGCCTTCGAAAACCAATAAATACTAACACTATAGATCAAAGGGTTAGGATGATCTAATGGGATTGATATTTTGGATACCCCAAGGTAACATCAAAATCTTACCACATCCCACCTCCCAAATGATTGGCATAGCCCAAAATGGACCCCACAAACAAGTTCGAACCGTAATAATATGTGCAGACATTTGTAAGACCCCAGTCCTTAATTAATCTTGTTTAGTAGATAATTAGATTAGTTTTATGCGTAAGATTAGTGGTTGGATAGCTTTGGAGGGTTTTGGAACAAGTCAGAGAACTAGAAAGACTTTTTTGTAATTTTGGGCGAATGTGAGGGATTGTTTGTAATTTTGGGAGTTCCACGTTTTTTGGCCTCAATGGATAGAGGGTGTCGTTTCCAGAAACTTCCATTTTTTACAGAATACCCCTTTGTTGTCTGGAATTCCTTGTAAACCTGTTTGCCTCATGTTTTAGAGGCAAGGACTGTTATGTACTATTGGAAAACTCACTCACACAAACACACTAAACAGTGTCCAGGCTTTTTTTTTAGAAGAAAACGCCCCTCCTAGTTGGGCCCACTGGGATTTATGATGATCATGGAAGTCCATTGAATGGAAAGATCAATATGAGGCCTACCTATATGCAAAATCTTGAGTCCATAAGATAATCCTAACCTTTTGATCCATGGCATAATGGTTAAAAGGCATCATTTTATTATGATTTCAATCCAACGGTGAGGAAAAGTTGGATAAGTGTCGAACTTGGACTTGTGAATATTCTATTCTTTGTGTGCGGGGGGGGGGGGGGGGGGGGGGGGGGGGGCTCGTTTGAAAAAGACTAGATTGACTCAACATGGGGCCCATGACCATAAAAAGAAGGGTGGAAAACGAGGCATTTTTAAAGTGGCGCATTTTTTAGTATTTACATATATATATACTATGATGCACAAATACTTCAAAGTGGGCAAAGTATTGTGTCCGATACTTCACTTTTTATGTGTAAAATCCGTGTCCCTGTCATATCCATAGCGTGTCCCCACCGTATCCTTTCCGTATTTGAGCATCATAGTGTATATATATAAACCCTAACCATTTCATCCTCTCTCTCCTCTCCATCAATTCTCTCTGTCGTATCCTTTCCGTATCTAGGCATCATAGTGTATATATATATAAGCCCTAACCATTTCATCCTCTCTCTCCTCTCCATCAATTCTCTCTTTTGTGCGGGTGCATGTGAAAGTGCAAGTACCTGCGATCAACAATCAAGCCACACACAAGAAGAGAGAAAAAACACACAAGGCATTTACGTGGGTCGGCAACATGCCTACGGCCACAGCAAAGAGAACTCAATATCTCTTTACTATTCCACTCTTAGCTCTAGGTTACAAGTTACATGATATATGTAACTCCCTCTTTCTTAGCCCCTACGAAAGCCCGGTACAATGAACAAAAAACCACAGACCCAAAGCCTGGTCCCTAACTAACCCAATGGACCAATCCGGTTAACTCGGAATATAAGACATCAACCCAACACTCTCAGCTCCTCTTTTCTTCTTCTTCCTTGCATGCAAATGACCAAGAGACAACATCAATTTACAACTAGAGATTGACTAGTTCAAGCTCCTCTCTCTCTCTCTCTCTCTCTCTCTCTCTCTCTCTCTCTCTCTCTCTCTCTCTCTCTCTCTTCTTGTTTTGTCTCAATTGATAAGCAATCTCCTCTCCAAATCCCTTCCTTGGTTTAGTAATGGGTTTTAATTGCTAGGATATTTGCATGCAAGCCCTCTTGGCCCCAATTCCCATGGCTTGTTGTGTAGGAGCACTTTTTTAGGGTTAGAATTTGGGGATTTTGGTGTATAGCTGGAGATCTATTAAGTGGATTGGAAGACCAAGGCTCCTCCTAGAGTCCTAGCATTTGGTTGGTTAGCTCTTCGAGGCAGCATCCTCACTATGGATAATCTCCATCGGTGAGGGGTGGTTCCTATGATGCACGAATACTTCAAAGTGGGCAAAGTATCGTATCGTATCGTGTCCAATACTTCACTTTTTGTGTAAAATCCGTGTCCCTGCCGTATCCATAGCGTGTCCCTACCGTATCCTTTCCGTATCTAGGCATCATAGGGTGGTTCTAATCAATGCTTGCCCACTATGCCTATCGGCGGAGGAGATGGTGGATCATCTTTTGCTAAATTGCAGGTTCGCTCAAGCTATTTGAACTTCTACCCTTGATTGTTTTGGTTGTAGCTGGGTCCTCCCTCGTTCCATCTCGGAGCTCTTTGATGCTTGGAAGTTTGGATTTCAGTCCAATAGAGGAAGGCTTCTCTGGCGGTCCTCCTTTCTTGCTAACATCTGGGCAATTTGGAAGGAAAGGAATAGGCGTTGCTTTGAAGATAGTTCTTCCCACTCAGTAGTTGTTGCTACGAAAGCCAGATTCCTCGCTGCCTCCTAGGTCTCTGTGTTGCTAGATTTTTGGGCAGTGCCTATTGAGGTTATGTTGTTTAAATGGAGAGAAGTAATATCCTCTTAATTTTTGGTTTCTCTTTTTTTGAGGGGGCCTTAGGCCTGCTTGGGAGGCTCTGTTTCTCCTCTTTTGCTATTTTGGATGGTTTCTCTGTCTCCATTGTTTTTTCCCTTGCTTTTCAGTATATATCTTTTGTACTGCTCTGCTTTGATTAATACAATTCACCATTCAAAATAAAAAATCTACTGTGGATTGGAGGATTTTCAACTAGAATCAAACCTAATGCAAGTAATCATTTATAATTACATGACATGCATGCATGACTTCCATGATTGCTCTATTTTAGATTACCCAATTCAAGCTCATCATGTGTTTTGGGTCAATTACATGCTAATTGGAATGATTAATCTCTAATACAGTAGAATTGTGGGTTGCATATTCTGATTAGGACTTGCGATGCCTTAGAAATGGTGGATTTCTGTACAATTTGATGCATGGGAAGAAACTCCCCTGAACCAGACCAAGTTCTGAGACCTACAACTAACCGTGAGTCACCTATGCCAGCCATCAGCTCACAGACAGCTACCCGTAGGTATTCATTGGTTACAATTCCAGAGAACCAAGCTTTAGGGCTCTAACACAGAAGCTAACTGTAAACCCATTCTCGGCTAACCATAGACCCTCAAGGTTCATTTATCTTTAAGGTGACCTTGAACCTACGATTTTGGAGATAGTTTTGGGACCCATTGACCTTGCCTCATCTTAATTGATTACGGGACCTTAGTAGGTGATGTTTGAACTAACGTTTACATACAGATTGCCCGTAATTTGCATAGGGCAATGCTAAGTCAAGTGTGCATTGGTTTAGGACCTTTGATGCCAATTAACTTTAGGAACGCCAAGATTATGATAAATTACGGACATTGGAGATCTTAGGGCTACATGGTGCCGAATAGCATTGTCTTAGGGCAATCTAAACCCTAGGTTCGAAAATCGTAATTTTTCCTTGACTAGTTATTAATCTTGTTGGATGTACCTTTAGTGTTACGTTTATCCGCATGGCCTATATATGCATCCTTATTTGCTTACGTCTTGTTCATTGTGTTTTATGTTGAGACCTTATCATTACCTAGAATGGACCTAGTTACCCCTTTTGCAATGGTCTTGTTCTAATGGGCTAAGATTTAGGAAGGTCTTGTAATGGTGCTACTTCATGAAGTGTGATGTGGAAAGATATATGTGAGAGTGAGACCACTCCAAGTATCAAGTTTGACCCCAAACTCATGCCCCTAACCCCTTCATCCGTGGCCCACAAGTTTAATGGCTTCATATTAAAAAAAATGTTCAACCCTTGATCCAACGGTTCAGTCAATTCGAATGTGTGCCAATCCTTGGGATTAGTGACTATCAAGGGGTACCCTATTGGTTGCTAGGTTTGGATGGGTTGCTAATTGGGCCCGGCAAAAAAATTCTCATATAATAGGTGAGAACTAGTCCTCACTTTAATATTTCCCTACATATACACACGTGCGCACGCCCGCGAAAGTAAGGGGGTTATATATTGATCAGGATGTGTGTGTGTGTGTGTGTGTGTGTGTGTGTGTGTGTGTGTGTGTGTGTGAGAGAGAGAGAGAGAGAGAGAGAGAGAGAGAGAGAGAGAGAGAGAGAGAGAGAGCGCTTAATTGCACTTCCACAAATCACTATTGTTTCGCTAAAAGCTCCAGGCTACAACCATGAATGACTAAACCAGTCGAAAAAGACGCAATGTGACGAATAAAAACCCAATTAAATGTACCTGCAAAAATATCTTCACTAATATTGATCACACGAGATGCCTTGCTGATGCCACCACGGGATATATGAAATATCCTATCAAAGACGTCGGGATGCCCATAGTGCATGCGAACTCTGTAAGATAAATGACACAAAGTACCATCATTTTGATAAGCTAAAATAGAAATTTAAAGGAAAAGTAAATATCCTAATATAACAGGATTTAGCAAGAAAGAATATTAACAAAATAAGAAAAATCTAATTAATCAAGAAATTTTAGTACATATATGTTAACTGCAAACAGGAATGCACCCTATTATGTGGTGAGAGACAATTAGGGATTAAATTATAATGTTCTAGTAAATATGGGTTAAAATGTTATTATCAGGATAAGGTAGTCTCAGATTTGGATTTAATTAAATTTGCATTGTTTTAGGTTAGAATTATGATGTGATTAGAGTTTCCCATTATGATGTAATTACATTTCTCGGTTGAGGTTAACACGTGAATATACTCTGTAAATAGCCATTGGCTATTCTCAATAAAGTAGAATGCAGAATTTTGCAAAGACACAGTCCCTTTTAACTCAGTATTAGAGCTTAGGGTTAGGGTTAGGTTTTCCAATGCAGGCCTTGGGTTAGGGCTGGCGTGAATGCCGAAACACGTGTCTGCAGACACTTCAACAAGTCTCCGTAGAGACGATAATGAGTACACGCCTCATTGGGAAAACCCAACTTCTATTATTCAAACTTTGACAATCATTTCTACAATGCCAAATAAATAGGAAAACACAACTTAGGGCCTAAGAAACCTAATTAAACTAGGAAATTAAATAATATTGAAATCAAACTCTAATGACAATTTTATAAATAAAAATAGAAACTAATTAGTGAATAAAAAACCCTAAATCTACTTTGGCCCCACACGTGACCTAAGGTCAATCTGCATCATTTTCTTATTTTATCTTTTCTCTCTTCATTCGTTATAACGAATATAAGGCTACCAAAAGCTACTCTCAATCCAATCAGCAGAAACACCATCTACAGTCTGAAAGCCCCATTAGCAAAAGCACTAGAAGATGGCCGAAGAAGACGACAACATGGAGTGAAGAAATCAAAAGAAGCCATATCGTGCTCTTCTCTCATTCTAGGGTTTGTCTAGGTTTTGAATACTAGGGCATGAAGAAGAAGAATACAAACCCATACTCATCGGTAGATGTTGCAAAAGAGGGAAAAAGTAGCCAGAGAATGCAATGAGACCACAGCCCCACCACCATTGTCGTCATCCTCATCCCCCTCATTTGTGGCCAAGTCTTCTTCGAGACTTGTTGAGTTAGGATCAAGTGAGGCAAGCTTTTGGTTGATGCGAAGCCTCTCCTGCCACTTGTTCTGACAACTGTGAACTTCATTTATGAAGTCGGAGAGGGAAAGCCTTACTGGGAATCAAATGTAAATGGCCCCACTTTTATGTGAGGGACCATAGGGGATTAAGAGTTCAGTAAGGATTAGGAGTCCATGTATGTGACTACAAGTTGTTTTGTATTGCAACACTACTACATTATTTAATAATAAAAAATAGAGTATGGGGGCGTGGGTTTGAACATGCGTTGCCTCCAATCTCTTCAATTTTGGCATCTGAATTCTACTTGGATGTGACCTAACCATTAGGAGCTTCATATTTTGAGTTTAGGTTACTTCGACATAATCTCCAACTATAACTGGGCGATCTCTGAGGATGAAATCAATATGGGGAACTCCCATGATTGGATTTTCTTTTGCAATCTACTAAATGGGGAACTCCCATGATTGGATTTTCTTTTGCAATCTCCCAATTAGTAGCCTGTTCTTCTAATGATGCAATTTGTTCTGGAAGTGGATTTACAATCAGATCCATATGTTGTTCAGTTGGCCCACTACACATTTCCAATTCTCCAATGCTCATATATTCTCCTTTTGCTGCCTGCACTTGTTGATCAACATTGTTCGAAGGACAAGGCTCGGTTTCTTTTTCTTCGAAGTCATTTGAAGTTACATCCGTATCAGGAGTTCCACATGCTACTTCATCTGAATTTGCAATGACTTCCTTCTATTCTTGTTCTTGCTTTTTATGGGTTCCTATTGTGCTCATGGTGATCTCCATTATTACCTCAGCGGGATCTTACAAGTCCCTCAAGACGAGCGTTGAGTTCCTCAATTTGCACCTTTTTAGAATGTTGTAGGGCAGCCATCTGCGCCATCAATTCTTGCATGTTCTTGGCCATCATGTCTTGCAGGCTTTCTAAGGAAAGAGTGGGCTGGGAAGAACCTCGAATCAGCCTCACAAATCAGTCTTGATTTCCTCTGCCACGGTTTCCACAACATTGCTTTTGTCGTTTGTTGAGAGTTTTTCGCAGGCGATAATACCATTTTTTTATATGTTCAATCATAAACCTTTGATAAAGCGATTGAAATCATGTATTTCGCTCTCCAATTTACATAAACAATGTAGCCTATCAAATTCGTTGGTATATTCACCCACAGTCAATCTTCCTTGTCTCAAATTAAGATATTGCTCAAAGTAAACTTCATTCTCATAATACCATTTTCCATATATACATGCACATTTCATTCTCTAAGTTATTTTGTACATTTCAGTTCTTTGTCAATTTTAGCGAGTTGCAATTCTATGTTGACTTGCAATTCCTTATTAGCTTGGAAGTAAGGACTGAAGATTTAATGCTTAAAAAAAAAAAAAAAAATCAAACCTACCTGCAGATTGGATTGCCAAGAGTATGCAAGCGAAGATGGATAATTGATCAGAGTCCGGATGGTGAAGATCTTGTTATTTGAAGATGAATGGATAAAATATGACTGAATTTGGGCCCACACTAATATCTGCACCCGGCTATGTAGTGAGGAGCAACTTGGAGACAACTGAGACTCAACTTCTCCTTCTCTTTGCTGTGGCAGAAGATGAATAGGAAGAGAGATGGAGACGATGCTGGCGGTGGCTATGACTCTGAGAAGGCTCAACGATGGTGCTGGTGCTCAAAGATGATGCCGACGAACTCTGCAATGGTGGTCCCTATTGTAGAAACAATGCCTACGTGGTGCAGGTGCCTAACCGAGGTGCCAGGTACACATGGGTTTTCTTCTTTCTTTTTTTTTCTCTAGTCAAGGCATGGTTTAAACGAAGGAATCTGAAGGAGTTTCATGAGGATCAGTTTCAGGGTTTTGATGTGGTATGGAGGCTTGACAGAGGTGGGAATGGGATTTAGGGTTGCGGGGATTTTGGAAAATTGGAAATCGCGGTTTCGGTGGTTTGGGTTTTAGGGATCTCGAGAAATTTGGGGCTTGAATTTGGGGTTTTTTTTTAAGACAAGGAATTGAGATCAAGAGGTTTCAGGGTTAGGGCTTTAAGGAATTTGGGGAATTTTGGTTTAGGGTCTGAAACTAGAGATTTGAGATATTAGGGTTTCGGGAAGTTCAGAAATTCTAGGGGTTTTGGGATGATGACTAGATATGGGGAGATCTAGGTTTGGTTTCGGGCTCTGGAAGGATTGCTTTGGTGGGATCTACGGTTTGGCAAGGTATTAGAGCTTTAGAGAGTTTCAATGGATGGATTTGATGATGGAGGCTAATGATGGGTGATTTGATGTGCTCGGTTGAAGGTGTCAAGGTTGGGAGTGGGGATTAGGGTTCATGGTGTTCGGCCAATCTGATGCAAGGTGGTTCGGCTTATTGGATGAAGGCCATGGAAGGATTGGTTGTGGCGCATCTAGAAATGATAGTAATGGAAGATTGCTTATGGTAGGTTGGGTGCAGTGGCTCGATTGGACTACGTGGGAATGGTGAAGCTGGGTTGTGCCAATTTTCGAGTCCAAGGTGGATCGATCTTCGGCTAAGATACCAAATAATGCGGAGCAGGGTACTAGATGCAGGTAGTAATGCGGAATGGAGGGGGGATGTGGGACGGGCAAGATAGATATGAAGAGATGGGGACAAGTTCAGACGAACCTGAAAATTGGCCTTGCTCCAAACTCCAATCCAAGTCGCAAAAGATAACCCAAGAAAACTTGGGGAAGATCCCACAAGCTTCAATTTCCATTATCATTAACCATTATCAAAGCCAAGAGGCTATACATCATCATATAGGAAAAGAAATAACCCTAGAACTAATTGAAACCATCCAAACACATTGATGGCAAGGATTAAAACATCCTGCTACTAAAACAACTTTAAACATGATTATACACTGTCAAGTACACTCTCATTACAGCCTGTCCAACAATGGTCATTTCATTGTTTCCATGCTTGTTGATTATTGTTTAAAGAAAGTCCAGTCTTCAGGTAAAGCCCATAGGATGAACGGCAATACCACGTCAAAATTTCTAGTCGTGCGAGAAACCCCTTACCTTTAAGGCAAAAACATGTCTTGCCATGTCACTTGGAGAAACACAGACCCGATCTTCTTACTGGATTCCAATCTCACAATTTAAGGGTGGTTCGTACATATCATCTATCCCAATAAACCCTTTAATCCTTCCAACATGTGAGAGGTTGTGTAAGTTTTTCAGATCCCTTACCTCACACACTTCAAGTGGAAGTGGAACATTCATGAACACCTCATAAAATTAGCATACAGGCATGTTTCAGCATTTGAGATAGATTCTTGTGAATGAGGCTACCTCAAATTACGGCAATTTGCTTTAGTGCATTATGTTCAATGGACCTACCACAACAAAGTAAGAAGAAAGAGCACTTTCACATTTTGTGGTGCATTTTGTAGTACTATCAGTGCTTGGCGCAGCCCCGGACCTTCGATCGAATAGACCAACCTCTCAGATGAGGTTGATCGAATCCAACGAAGGGATTCCACACAAAATAGCACTCACAGCCATGAACTCATGGGAAAAACTCACGTTGATTAATTTATTTGAATAATGCATGCCATAACAGGAGGAAGGTTCTTCTATTTATATAGAAGGCACTACTTCTAAACTAACCAGAACATTAAAAATAGTAAAATACTTAATCCTGCTCAAAATAGAATTTTAGAAAGCAAATCCTGTTAGCAACTACTTAATATTACTGATTTAGCTAGGATAGGGATCTCTACCAATTTAGAGATCATGTGGATCCCATCAAGTGGGTCTATCAAGAGGGCTTGCGGGCCCTAGTCTTCTGTCGGGCTGCATCAACTCTCCCCGGCTTGAAAGAACTCGACTCCGGCGAGTTAATTGCTTGATAGCACTCATAAAGATCTGGATTCAAGCGTTAAAAATCTGTTGCAGTGTTTCATGTAGCATCAGAGAGAGGACGATTCTTCCAGCGGACATAGAACTTTTGAAAACCTCCTTGACGAGTGGAAACAATTTGATCATCAAGTACATCAACAATCTCATCAACAGGTGGAAGATTTGAAGGGAGAACAATAGTCTGCTCTTCAGTTTCACCATCATTGTCATGACCACGGTAGAGTGTAAGATCCTCTACGTTGAAAGTAGAATTGACACCGAAATCAAATGGGAGATCAAGCACATAAGCATTGGAACCAATCTTTTTGAGAATCTTGTATGGACCAGCATTCCGTGGATGCAACTTTTTATAAGCTCCTGGAGGCATACGTTCTGGACGGATCTGGACCATGACCATATCTCCTTCAGCAAATTCAATAAATCGACGATGCTTGTCTGCTTGCTGTTTATAAGCAGCATTACTAACAGATATATGGCGGCGGACCTCATCATGTACTTGTTGCATATGGTGAAAGAAGTTTTCAGCATCAGCACTTACTCTGGCATCTACCGGCCAAGAGACAAGATCAACAGGTAGTCGTGGTCGAACTCCTGTAACAGCTTCAAATGGAGAAGTACCAACAGACCGATTGACCGAATTATTATATGCAAATTCAGCCATAGGCAATGCTTGATCCCAAGATGTGATGTGATCACGAACAAGGCATCGCAATAACTGTCCAAGACTTCTGTTTACCACTTCCGTTTGGCCATCAGTTTGAGGATGGTAAGCTGTAGAGAATTTGAGCTTAGTATTGGACAGCATCCATAAAGTCTTCCAAAAATAACTCATGAATTTGGTGTCTCGGTCCGAAACAATAGTCTTTGGAAGGCCATGTAGACGCACAACTTCTTTGAAAAATAGCTTGGCAACCTTGTAGGCATCACTGGTAGAAGTACATGAAATAAAATGTGCCATCTTTGAAAAGCGATCAACAACAACAAAAACAAAATCAACTTTTCGTTGTGTCATTGGCAAACCTAGCACAAAATCCATGCTTATGTCTTCCCAAGGAGTATGAGGAACCGGTAAAGGCTGATAAAGTCCAGTGTTCTTCTTATTACCTTTGGCTAGCTGACATGTCCGATATCATTCGCAAATGCGAATAATGGTAGTCTTCATTCAGGGCCAATAATATCTATCACTGACAAGAGCAAGAGTTTTATCGCGTCCCAAATGCCCACTACATCCTCCTGAATGCAACTCTTGGACAACATATTCACGAATGGATGTGGCAGGGAGGCAGAGTTGTGTACCTTTGAACAAGAAATCATCATGAATGCTATAATAGGGATGCTTACCAAGATCACCATTGCTGATGTCTGCATACATAGAACCAAAATCTCGATCATCCGCATAAGCTAGCTTGAGTTGATCAAAACCCGGTACACTCACAGTCATGGTTGTCAACAAATGCTTTCGTCGACTAAGTACATCAGCTATCAAATTATCTTTTCCTGCCGTATGGCGAATGCTGAAACTGAACTCCTGTATATATGCGCTCCACTTGGCACGGTTGGCACTGATTTTCTGTTGTGAATGTAAATGTCGCAAAGCATCATTATCTGAATAAAGAACAAACTCGTTGCCAATCAAGTAATGCCTCCAATGACGAAGTGATTGTACCACGGCATAGAGTTCCAAATCATAAGAAGAGTACTTTTTCTTGGCATCAGAAAGTTTTTCGCTGAAAAATGCAATTGGGTGTCTCTCCTGACTTAGAACACCCCCAATGCCGACATTCGAAGCATCACAAGCAATTTCGAAGACCTTGTCAAAATTTGGAATTTGTAAAACTGGTGCCTCTGTGATTTTACGCTTGATTTCTTGAAAGGCTCTAGTAGCAGAACTAGTCCACTTAAATTCACCCTTTTTTCATACACTCTGTGACAGGAGCCATAACACTGCTAAAGTTTCGAATGAACCTCTTATAAAAGTTTGCAAGACCATGAAAGCTTCGAACTTCAGTGAGTGTAGTAGGAATTGGCCAATCCAGAATTGCTTTGACCTTCTCAGGGTCCATTTTAATTCCTTGTGCCGTCACAACATAACCCAAGAAGACAACAGATGTACTCATAAAAGTGCACTTCTTGAGATTAATATAAAAACGCTCCCGGCGAAGGAGTTGGCTAATTGTGTCCAGATGGTGAAGATGTTCTGCTTTTGTCCTGCTGTAGATTAGTATATCGTCGAAGTAAACGACGACAAACTTTCCAATATAAGGCTGCAATAACTGTGTCATAACCCGCATAAAAGTACTAGGTGCATTGGTTAACCCGAAGAGCATAACCATCCATTCATAAAGACCATCTTTGATCTTAAAAGCAGTTTCCCACTCATCACCTGGCCTTATACGGATTTGATGATAACCACTTCGCAGATCAATTTTTGAGAAAAGACATGCACCAGTCATCAAATCTAGCATATCATCTAATCTGGGGATTGGGAAGCGGTACTTTACCGTGATTTTATTGATGGCACGACTATCCACGCACATACGCCAGCTTCCGTCTTTCTTTGGAGTGAGAAGTGCAGGTACTCCACAGGGACTGAGGCTCTCCCTGATATATCCCTTTTGTAAAAGATCATCAACTTACCTTCTTAATTCTGTGTGCTCCATAGGACTCATCCGGTATGCAGGTAAATTTGGCAAGGAAGCGCCTGGGACAAGGTCAATGGCATGTTGGATGTCACGTGATGGAGGTAGCTCCTTAGGCAGTTCATCTAGAACTAGATCAGCGAATTTCTTCAAAAGTGGTTTTACTTCTTGTGGGACAGATGTAGCAGGAGATTCTTCTGGAACTTTTCTAGCAATCAATGCATACATGACACCCTGTTCTTTGCTTTCATCTTCAAACTTCCTCATGGTCAATATAGGAAGTGCTGGAGCTGTATCAGATGTGGAGGAAGATTTAGCGGGCAATGGAAGCAACCTAATCTTGCCTCCTTTCCAGTTGAAAGAATAAGTATTGTGCTCATGATCTGTGATGACCTTCAGTTTCTTTAACCATGGTCGTCCAAAGAGAATATGTGTAACGTTCATTGGAATGACGTCACAACGAATTGTATCTTCATAATTGCCGATTCTGAAAGGGACGACACATTGCTTACGGACAGGAATGGAATAATCATTGACCCATGCAACTTTATAAGGTCTTGGATGCTTCTCAGTTGGTAGCTTGAGTTTCTCGACTGCCTCTTGAGAAATAACATTTATCGCGCTGCCACCATCAATGATCATGTTACAAGACTTGCCCTTGCAATTGACTCCTGACCGGAAAATAGATGCATGATTCCAGTCATCATTTTCTTCTATTGAATCAGCTACTAGGAGACGACGATCAAGGAAAAGCAATGGAGTACCGTCATCAGCTTCTGTATCTTGGAATTGATCTACTGTGGTTGCATTTTGAGGCTCTGCATTGAACAGCTCTGCTTCTATTTCCTCATCATATTGTTCATCATCTTCTGGCTCATTAGTAGCATATAAATTTCTATGAGGACACTCGGCTGCATAATGTCCCTTCTGTTTACAAGCATGACAAACGATTTCTCTCTTATCTATCCTTCCGCGAGCACGGTTATCATTTTGATTCTACTGCACCCGCTGATTTGGCTATGGCAAAGCTTGCCTCTGCTGGATGGCTTGTTGTGGCCTCGGTGGTGCTTGCTGGAATGGTCTAGGAGGAGGAGGACGAAAACCTTGTGTCTGAGTACGGTTAAAAGTAGGTTCAGGTCCTCTTCTAGTGGAAGACTCCCCGACTTGAAAAGTGTTGCGTCTCCGCAACTAGAGTTCATGCTGAGCTTTCCTGTCTTTACAAAATACCTCATCAACTCTGGTATAATCAAACATAACAACTTCCCGTCTGATATCATTGCGCAATCCCCATCTCTATATCGAGTGATAGTGAGGCGATCATCTGTTTTCAAAGTACAACAAACAATATATTAGCGAAATTTGTTTGTATATTCTTCCACAGATAGATTGCCTTGCTGGAGAGTAAGATATTCTTGGTGCAGTGTGTCAATGTAATCAGAAGGAAGGAAATTGTTCTTGAGCCTTTCTTTCATGTTGACCCATCTATTAATGGGCTGTCCCAAAGCAAGTTCATTATTTTCAACACCATACCACCAGATTCTAGCAGGACCCTTAAGTTTAACCTTCGTAAAGGCTATCCGCTGCTCATCATTCATGTTATACCAAGTAAAATAATCTTCCAGGGAATTAAGCCAATCAACAAAAACTTTCGTACTGACATCTCCATAGAAATCAGCAACATCAATTTTGACTTTCTTCGTGATATCATTAGTGCGTTGTGCAACCATGGGACCCTCGGTGTCTCGTTCAGCAATGAGACGCTGTACAAAGTCACGCATGAACTCACGCTGCTCAATCCTTTCTGTTTGGATGGGTATGACTATTTGTGCGGAAGTGGACGACCCTTCCTTTGCAACCAACTGTGTATTCTGCAATTCAATAAGTGCAGTCTCTACTGTGTGTAGACGATCCATTACTTCGTCCATATCTTGGCCCAGTTTGAATAATTGTTCATCACGTTCTTTGTCCGTGAGCCAATGACTAAGATTGTCACCTCTTCTAGGCATGGCTGGAATTTTTATTTTATTTTTTTATTTTTATTTTTATGTTTTTTTTTAAGTGGGCTGGGTCGGGTCTGGACTCAAATCGGGCCCAGACTAAAGGTCAGGCCCAAAACTTAGGCCCAGTTCAATTTTCACACAAAAACGTGTGTAAAGGAAAAAGGCTTCTCCTGGGATTCTGTGCGCAGGGAAAATAAAAGAAGAAGAGGGGCTTACTGTTTCGACTTGCAAGATGAAAGAGGAAAAACCTGAAGACAGATGACGATGGCGATGGGAGGAAGAAGAGAACGATGGCTGCAGGCGAGGTGGTGGATTGGCTTGCGATGGAGTTAGATGTCGAAGCGAAGCTTCCCAATAGAGCACGATAAGTGGAGGTGGGTGCGACGAAGTGGAGAGGCTTCGCTCAGGCTGACGTCGGTGCAAGGTAGCTTCTTTCGACTTCTTCTTTCTACTGCAACTTCTCTATCTCGATTTCTCCCCTTTTTTTTTTTTTTTTTTTTTTTTTTTTTTTTTTTTGTTTTTGTTCGCTGGGATGGGGTTTTCGACGAAGCCGGAGGGACGAAGGGGTGGCTGCAGATTTCTGGGTTTGGGGTTGTCGTGTTGATGCTGGGGATGAAAGAGAGTGCGCTGGGGTTTTGGGGTTAGGGAATTAGGGTTTCGGGATTTTGAGGATTTGGAGATTTGAGGAAAAAGTGGTTCGGGATCTTTGGTTAGGGTTAGGGTTGGGTGGATTTTGACAGTGGGGGTGGAGATGGGTTCATTCGGTTAAGGATTTGGACGAGTGGTGGTGCTGGGGGTTTTCGGCAGTGGCTAGGTTTTTAGAGGGTAGAGGGTTGGATCGGCAGGGAGGGGAGTTGGGTTGGATGGCGTGGGATGATGTCGATGGGTGGACGATGATGAACCAGAGAAGACAGTTGTTTCTCCGGCGACCAGATCTGGGCTCTGATACCAATTTGGCGCAGCCCCGGACCCTCGATCGAATAGACCAACCTCTCAGATGAGGTTGATCGAATCCAACAAAGGGATTCCACACAAAATAGCACTCACAGCCATGAACTCAAGGGAAAAACTCACGTTGATTAATTTAATTGAATAATGCATGCCATAACAAGAGGAAGGTTCTTCTATTTATATAGAAGGCACTACTTCTAAACTAACCAGAACATTAAAAATAGTAAAATACTTAATCCCGCTCAAAATAGAATTTTAGAAAGCAAATCCTATTAGCAACTACTTAATATTACTAATTTAGCTAGGATAGGGATCTCTGCCAATTTAGAGATCATGTGGATCCCATCAAGTGGGTCCATCAGGAGGGCTTGCGGGCCCTAGTCTTCTGTCGGGCTGCATCAGTGCTCCTCCAAGAGGACATAGAACTTCAGCGGTCGCTTGGGACACTTTGTGTTTTTTGAACAAGTTTTTGGTGTGCAGTCTCTGGGAGAGTTTCAAGTTGATTAGTTGGACGAGTATACATCAATGTTAAAAATTGAAGAGTGATTAATCTTTGTTGAAGGCATTGTTTTGTGATAAGGGGCAGTAACATTTTTGAACAAATAAGACGGGCAGCAGAAACATGGTGTGCACATTCCGCAGACATGTTCAGGACTTCGGATTTGTTTGTGCGTGGTATTTTCAGATATCAGGCCTTACAAGGCTGTCCAAAATAGAGAGAGAACTTTACGAGTACCCCACAATTTTTTGGTTGAATCTAAGTAGTCAGGTGAGTTATGGGTAAGTGTTGATGCATTGAAGGATTATATATAAAACCTACCCAACCACTAAGAAAGAATGTTATGTCGTTAGTAATGCAGTGTAGCATTCTAACCTCTTCGGATATGCAGTGTAGCATACCAAGGTGCAGTCTAAGTCAGCAATGTTGCTGATTATGCGGTTTATGTTGTGGATCACATGAAGTTTTTCATCTCCTTCATCAATCAAGACTGCAAGATAGATAGAAGATCATCACAAGTATCGAAGATCAAGAAGCTGACAAAGTTCCTTGCCAGAACAGTCACGAAAGGAAACAGATTTATGATGTTTATCCCAAGCGGGTCATAGTATCTATGTACCAGCTTCAGGGGGAGTGTTGAGAAGCAGTTAAAAGAAGTCATTTTCTGATAAAAATGGTTAAATTGTTTTTATGAAGATAAGATTGCCTTAGATTTGGATTAGATTAATTTTTCGCTATTTTAGGTTAGAATTATGAAGTGGTTTGGTTTCCTATTATGATATAATTTAGTTTCCTAGTTTAGATTAATATTTGTGATTGCAATCTTTAAATAGTCATATACAATTATTAATAAAACATAATACAGGACCTCGTCAAGATATTAAGTTGCTTGCTAGAAACAATCCGTCACAACAAACATCAATGCCTTACTAGTTTTTTACGTCAGTAGTCATGGCGTGTACCGTAAGAATGATAAGGAGATGAACAGATAGAAGTACCAGTAAAGATAAGGTTTCTAATGGCCTATTGTATTCATATCATCCCAAAAAGTAAAAAATGTCAAGAACAGGAGTCATGCAGGATGGTACTAAAAAGGAAGATTCAACGTTAATATAATCTGTAAAGATTAAGTCAATGTTAATATAATCCATAAAGATGAGGTTCTCAAGGGAAACCTAATGTAAGCATGACAAAGGATTCTCATCATTACTGTCATTGTAGAAAGAAAGATTCCATGGAATAAGTAATGCATAGGCATAATGGAATAGGTCCTTTCAAACATAAAACTCAAAACGCAATTTTACTTACTTGAGAGGGTATGCCAAAACACGTTGACCCAAGGTGACAAAGCTAGTTTCTTGATTGGACATGAACCAAGCTAGCGATGAGACACTGAACATTTATTGTAAACCCATTAGACAATGAAACAGAGATTCCACGTGAAAAGAAAAATAAAGAGGAACAATGAGGGGGGGAAAAAGAGGAAGGCAGAGAGCAACGAATGGCCAACCTTCCAGTGAAGACATGCTCTCTCACACCCAGAATAGTTGGAGGTCGAATACCATGATTTCCACGGAATTCCTCAAGAAGATTTCTCATTTTCATAGCTTCTTCAAGGTAATTATCCTACAAACCACAAGATCAGGGCAGAATCACAGCATAAGTGCAGATAATAGTGAATTGCTTCATGACACAAGCACGAACAAAGATAGTTAGAAAACTGATAGATTTGTCTATTATACAGACAGATAAATATAAGCTCTGTAATTCAGTTTATGCACACTCATCTTATATGCCGTCTGAATGCATTTTATAGTATTCTAGAATATTTGAAGAAATCTCTAGGGTGAGGAGTTTTATACTCTAGTCATGGCCATTTGAACGTAGAAGCATATACAGATACTAATTGGGAAGGTCAAAGTCAAGAAAAAATCTAAAACTGGCTATTGCAATATAATTAGCAGTAATCTAGTTTTGTGGAAAGGACAGGGAAAAAAAAGAAAAAGAAGAAAAAAAAAGTAGTAGCAACCTTATGTTTCAAAGTCGAATATAAAGCGAGGGATCATTGGGCATGTGAATATCGTGACTAAGAATTCTGTTGCAGAAATTGAGATTTACAAGTAATGTCCCAATGGTGTTACATAGTGACAATTCAGCAGCACATCACATTGCTTCTAATCCATTTTATCATGGTCAAATGAAGCGCATTGAAGTCAAAGTTACTAAGAGATAAAACTGGACAGTATTGAAGGGGAGTATAGAGGAACAGTGAGGGACTATTTGTCATTTCAGAAAACTTAGGGCTAATTTGTAATTATGAGTCAGATGACGGTTTTTGTATATTCAAAATATATATATATATATATTAACAGCATTGGGCTCTCCCAATCCTAAGAAGTATGACCAGCATCTTTCTTCGCTTAAATTCTCCTTCCTCAAAACTCTCTTCTCCGATTTTCTTCTTTTTACCCGACTTCTTTGACTTATATTTATTTTTCTGAGCATTAAAGGTTCCAAGTTGCTTCATTTGCTGCTGCCTTTGTTTCTTGTTTCTGAGGCCCCGTGCTTTCTTACTTTTTTTTTCAGCTTATTTCACAAATGATGTTTCAATTGGCATGTTTTATTGTTTAATTTGAAGCTTTGTAATATTATTTGTTGATTGTAAATCACCCTATGGCCCCCTCGCTTGGTAATAGCGACATGAATATGGGGACTATAAAGGATGCAGTTATCCTATCCAAAAGTTACGGTTTTAGGCCTTCGCTAATATGAGAAGAAATCAGCTTCTGCATTAAAGTGAGGCACTTCCTAAGTGCCAAGGAAGCATGCTGTTGTGGTAATGAGATAAATGTAATGTCTCCTTAAAAGGTGACTTCTGCATAACTGAAGGGTATGAATGTAAACGGCAGATGCCCAAGTGAAAGCAGAAGTTTTGCATTTGGAGTTCATAGTAGGAGATGTATTGCCTGCAGTAACATTACTTTTTCTTCACACTCTCCCTTATCCTGATTGACAGCACTTCCTTGAACATATGGTTGCATCTTCGTAATGGCCAACTCTTCAATAAAATTATTGGTGCCTCTTAAAAAGTGTTGAAACTGTTTGTTATTACAAAGACGTAAAATAATCATTTATCAAGCTTCTTATTTCAACTGGTTGTTATGTTAAATAGCCAGCAACGATCATTGTTTTTGTATAGCTCACATTTGCAACTTAGAAGTTCTCAGTTCAAGTCATATTACCAATAGAAAGAAAAATCATTGTTTTTTATAATTATATAAGAAAATAGTTAGTGTGAAGCTTAGCCAATCGATATCATAAAATTAGAAAAACCAACTAAAGATTTAGCGGAGTTGGATTTAGCGGAGTTGGATAAAAGAAATTGAGCAAATATAAATAAATAAAACTGACAGACATTTGTAAAGGGGAAACATTTAGAAAAAACACCTGATTCATGTCGATAGTTTGAACAGCTTCGCCACGTGTGAAAATTATAGCGTGATTTTGGTTTTCAGGTTTCCCTTCTCCAAGTTTGGGATCTCCAGGTAGCTTGATAGAATATATCTCCTACATTATAAGACAATCACATCTACCACATAAGCAAATTATAAAAAAGAGAGGGTCCACATGAATTTATGTCAATTAACTAAGACAATCACTGTACTGGGCCAGTTTGTGTCAGGTTTCAGGGTTCATGTAGCCACAGGCCAAGGCATGGAACTTCCCTTTAGGCATAAGTGCCAGGACTGGGCATTTTCAAATCTGATTAACTACCAAAACCAAAATATGCTCCCTTATCCTCAGTAGACATGGACTGCTGCTCTTCAGCCCATACCACTACAAACCTTAACATAAACCAACCCACATTTCATCACAGTCACAGGGCACTCATTATATTTTCTGGTTGTTCTATCAACAAGCAAGCCTAAAAATGCATTTATTTAAAGTAGGAGTTTGTTTTTTTTAATTTATAATCTTATTTGAAAGCCATTTCAAATAGACTTTTATTCAGTTGCACAATATTATTGATATACTTGAATCATAAATTTGGTATGAATAAAATAGTATAGTGATTCTGGACTAGAAGACATTGTAGGGGGCTGTGATGCCAAAACAATCCCAATCAATTCATTAGTTGTCAACTAAAGAAATCTACCTGATCTTTTCCATGTATATCAGCTTTAACAAGCTTCGAATAAAATTCCTTTGAAACCTTCCCGTCAGCCTTAATGTTCTCCTCAACGTGTATGAAAGCAACTCGAAGTGCCTCATTTCTGAAAATGAGTCGAAACATAAGAGAGATCAATATAAGGGAAGGAAAGGTGGAGGGATTACGGATGTGGGGATCCATAAAAACTAAAATCATGGAG
Organism: Camphora micrantha; assembly: GCA_003546025.1. NCBI lineage: Eukaryota > Viridiplantae > Streptophyta > Magnoliopsida > Laurales > Lauraceae > Camphora > Camphora micrantha. The sequence continues at coordinate 6,673,977 of QPKB01000003.1, read as the reverse complement.
AAATAATAACCCACAAAGGAATTGAATAAAAAAATAACAAAGGCATAAGTTCAAACAGAGATCAACACAGTTGAGTCCCTTATGAGTCCTAATTATAGTAAAAAGAATTATGAAGGCATGAGATATAATTACAAACATAATCATCTTAACCTTGTCCCATCAATAGAGTTCTACTATTTGAGCTATGGAGACAATGAGATATAAAGTAACCAACCTCTGCAACAAAAGAGCAATATCTGCTGCCTCTGGAGCCTTTTTTTGTTTCTGTTGCCCATAAATTTGGCATGACACCACATATGTAAATTTTAGATCTGCTTGTGCCCGAGATTCAGGGGATAATTCATACCCTTGTGTGCTAGTATGATCAACTCCTGAATAACCATCCTCAATGTCTACAAAAAAAAAAAAAAATGGAAAGAGACTAAGAGTATGTATAAAACATACCTTGCCAACTCACAAATCTAGCTCGACCTGGCAGGCTTAGGAGCGGAGTCAACTTGGCAACTTGGAAAGTTTAACTCGGGGAGTCAAGCTATTCTCCATTTAATTTTCAAAAATAATTTAAAATTTTAAATATATATATATATATATATCAAAAATAATGATGAATTAATATATTGGTGTGCCAAAATGCAACAAAATATAATAGTACAGGAGTTATCCATCATATCTAAGGATTATTTAAATTTCTGACAAAAGGTCAAAAAAAGGTAAAGATGATTCAATAGAATAAAATTTGGAAATTATGATGAATATGATCTTTCAAAAATTTTGTTTGGTTTCTACATCTTACCGGTTAGCTATAGTTGGGATTACAAGAAACAGAACTCAAGCTCAAGTCTTCCATCATCTTTTTAACAATGACAAAATATAAACAGTCAATGTCATTACTCAGCCCACTCTTGAGTACGGAGTAGTCACCTAGGTGACTCAACTCTTGCACCTGATGAGCCAAGTCAACTCCGACAAGTTATCGAGTCAACTGAGCGAGTTGGCAAGCTATGGTACAAAGGAATTCAATAAAGGAAGGAAAAAGGGAAAAATAGAACTAGATAAACACCTCCTGATGCTCTTCTTTCCAGATAGCTTTGCAGCATCAGGGCTCTTCTATAGTACATCATGCCGCGGACTAAATTTAAAGCCAGTGAATAAATACAAATAAAAATGAATATCACAAAAGAGGGAAAGAACAAAATCAAAATAGTAGCAGGACACTTAAATTCCTGACCAGTTCTGGCCAAGGTCTGGCCTCGATAAGATGCCCAAAATCGCAGCTCCAAGGCATCACTAGAACTTTCTTGGAGATCAGCATCCCCAGTAGACTGACCACGACCAATTCTTTCCAAAAAGTTATCCCATTCATCTGAAATGAACAATGTCAGCCATCCAACAAAGAATAATGAAAGGAATGAGCTGCAGCATAGACAAGGCACAAAGGAAAAGATGCTTAGTACACAAAGCATCAAAAGTTGATGTACCCATGATGTAGGACACACCAACTTTAGATGCTAAAGAATAATTTAAAAAAAAAAAAAAGGCCGTAACTATTTCAAAACGGCCGTTTAGAAACGGCAACGGCCTATACCGTTACGCTATTTACAATATAACGGTCATAACGGTCACGGTAACAAAAAAACAGTGAAAATAACAGTCCATAACAGCCAATATTTCAAAAAAAATAGTTGAAATATCGGTCGGCGATGATTTTTTTTTTGACTTTCTTTCCTTTTTTTTTTTTCATTTCTTTCTTTCCCAAACCATTTGTGGAGTTTCTCAAGACTATGCTAGAGCTTCCTAAGATTCTTTTTTCACCAAAACTCAAATGATTTGCAAGATTTTGGTGGATTCTCGTATGATGGTTTCTTCCCTTCTCAACCACAATACCCCTTATGTTCATACTCTGCTATTTTAATTAATTAATTAATCTTGATGTAGTAGTAAATGTTACTTGAAAGCTGAAATTCATTCTCAATTCACTTGGTGAAAGAGTAATTGAGTAGTGTACGACTATACTACTCCTACTAGTTTCTAGACTTTTAAGTGTTTAACACTAATGATTAGTTCAAAATTATGGTTGCAATGCATACTGTAAAATTTGTGATATTTGAACTTATTTTAATATATACATGTAAACCTATTTAATTCAGAACTGACTTTACAAGTTTCTGATAAGACAGCGATACAAGATGCAAGGACTTAGGGGGGACCGATATTTTGCTTTAAAGTGTTTGCTAATGTAAAAAAAATATTGTTTTCTAGCATTTTGGAATATTCTGGGCTTTTTGAATATTTTTTTCGGATTTGTTTGGGTAAAATAAAAATTTGCACCGCAATGACCGCAAACCACGACACAATGACCGTAAACCGCAATACGATGTGATGACCGCGATGGTGACCACAATTTTGAACCATTGGACAAGTAAAAAGGCACCCCGCCGATCATGAAGGTGATCAATCCCAAGTAAATGCAACAAAGTAGCTTCATGTTGTATTATGGTAGAATGGGATAGTAAGAATGTTGTAAAATGGGTAGCGCACACACATAAGTATCTATGGTGGCTACTCTTCCTGGTGATAAAAGTTGAGCCTTTGAGCCAAGACTATGAGGTTTTCCCTCCCACAGGTGAAAGAACCATGGTCGCTGACTGCCAAAGTAGCAATAGGAGAGAAGCGGATACTTTTATATACAATTCTTATCCACAGCTCAACACTAATTCATCACAATAAGAGAAGCTTATCATCATTCCTAATTTTCTAACCAATAGGTCACCTATTTGACTGACCAACATCATCATAACCAAAGCCGCAAGGAGCAACTTCGTGAGTTCTATTTCCCTATTCGTCCCTACTTTATAATAAGTTATCTGTCACTCTACAACGTAACAAATAACTTATACATTTTGACTCCTTTACCCAAAGGCTTGATACATGCACATGACCAAGCAGCCAACACTCTGGCAGAGTTGGTCACTTCTTTGATTGACATAGCACAGAGTTTGTACATAGCAAAGACCCTAAATGTCTTATCAAACCGTATATATGGATAAGTGCACCATGCCAAATATTGTGCAATGAGGATACGTTCCAATCAATTCAAACCACTCAAAAATATTAGATGATACAGACAAAACATGAAATTTCATGGATTGGCTGACCCTCACCTACCATAAGAAAGTCACCCATGTCTTCATCAACCATCCAATTTTTAGGTTGGTCTGATGGAGGTCAAAGGTCATCAAAATCCTAATTCAAATATCACATTGATAAACCAGTTGCTTAATTTTGTCAAAATATCAGTATTAACATTGTTTATGAGTCTATGACCACTATGAATATTAACATTGACATGAAGAGAAATAACAGATTACATATGTAGTATAACATACCTATATCATAACATTATTAGCTAACTACAATAGCATCAAATTGGGTTGTTGGAAACCCATTGTCCTGTTGCATGGTCGGGTCCAAGTTTTACACATGTATGTTTGGATCATGTTCACGCAAATTTCTGAGCAACAAGAATGCCAACAAAAATAGCAATGTTTTGAGTTATGATAAAGTTAATAAGATCCAATTCTTCAGTGAACAAATGAGTAAATCAATGGTACTGACTATTCTTTTTGATGGAATAAACACAATATCATCCCCTAGACTTGCACAGCCCACTTTCAAGCACCAAACAATAAAATATAAAAACAGAACATAAGTACTGAATCAGGATAAAGATCTTGGAAGAGCAAAAGATTTTCCTACTAGCATTGTGCTATCTTCCCTACAGCATGTTAAAACCCTGTGGCCTAACTATATCTCATTTGTTATATTAAGTATCTGTAGCAGTTTTTTTTTTATCAACTGATGCTTGTAACAGATGTATTGCAGATATCTGCTTTATTGACAAGTTTCTTAAGAATCTACATTTAAAATTGATTGCATAGGCAATCATGTTTGGATTGACCAAAGTGTTATGGACCCAGACAGAAAATCAAGACTGACAGAGAAGTTGCACTTACCTGGAAAGATCTTCTGAAGATAGAAAAGGGTAGAGATCCCATCCTCATTTTCACTCCGTAGTTCAGAGGAACTATAAAGTACAGTCTCGCTGTAGTACGGTGTAAATACACTGTAATCAACAAAATAACTTTGTTAAATGAATGAGCTAGGAATACATTTTAGAGAAACCCTCGGGGAAAACAGTTAATAGAAGCACCAGAATGGAATCATCTGGCGAACAAGCTTTGCTGAAGGCATGTCCATGAATAAAGAATTTGTGAAAAATTCAAGCCGCCTTCTTGCTTCTAGATTCTTTGGAATATTAGCAGCAGAATCCTTTACAGAGAGAAGAAGGTGTAATCGCTTTATCTGCTCCTTCTGTGGTAGAAATTTAAAATAAAATAAAATAAAATGATCAAATTAACTTTAATTCAACCAAACAGCATCGAAATGATTCATGAAGAGGCATACAATTTCTGGTTCTTTAGGCCATTCTATCCGAGAAAAGAGGCGCCCTTCATTCCTTGCTCTCGCTAAAATGTTCCATGTGTCAAATTCCTCCCTGTGAGAAAATTTTAGAAATCAATGAGATATCCAGAAGTTAAACAACATTTAGTTGATAATTTGATATGTGAGTGTCTATACGTACCTCAAACTAGATGAGAGCAGTTCATGAGTGACAACTTCATACAGATCATACATAGCTTTTGCAGCACCTCTTGCAAGCTGAGGAGTTTCATTTCGAATCTGAAACAATTTTTTATTCCCATAATTTTTGTAAAATAAACAACAGCAGCCAAAAATTGAACAAAATTATGATTTAATGATTTCTAGAAGATTTGTCAAAATATTGATTATGACAGGAAAGAATATCCTGATCCATGTCAAATTTAATGCGAACATTTTACGACAACAATGGCACAGAGATACCATGGTCCTTGATAACAACATACAGATATGACAAATAATACTACTTGTATGTCAAAGAAGGGAAGAATGGGGAACTGTACAAGACAGAGCCAAAATGAAGAGAATACAGCATAGCATGTTCCATTAAAAAAAAAAAAAAGAATGAAAAACAATAGTTAATAGACAAAACAGAAAAATAGTGACGTAATGAGAATAAATAGCCAGACAAAAGTTAATCAAAAAATGAAGATAAATACATAAAAAAGAAATGTTTTAGACGTCGGATTTTTTTTTTTTTTTTTTTTTTTTTTTTTTTTTGGTGCTGAGTTGGCCTAGTGGCCAGGAAGAGGGAAGGGAACCTGCCCCACCAGGGATAGATCCCCGGAGGGTGATGGGAACGGGTGTCGCTATCCACTGCAGCACCCTATGACACCAAAGTCAGATTTTCTTAGTTAAGCACGGATTAAGCAGGTTCGATCATGAGACGCTCAAGTGTGAGATACTCTTAGGGCATCAGGCAAGGTTCTAAAACCCAGACTGGGGATTGACTTCCCTCAAGTTGCATGGCACAGGCCAAGTCAGTCCAAGTCGCACCTAGGATCCAAGAACCTTAATTTTTTTTTTTTGTAAAAATTAAAAAAAAAAATCTTTAATTAATAGAAAATGATGTCCCATGAATCCTAAACTTTAAGATGTGTTTTGACAATGAAGAATGAATTTGAGTAGTAACAAGTGGTCACATTTGTTACCTACTAAGTAAAATGAATAGGACGTTCAATCTTTGAATGCAAAAATAATCCAAAAAATGAATTGTGTTTCAAAATCAGTGCACAAGGACCCAAAACCACCATCGTCTCACAAAATGAATCAGAAAAATATCAAGTTTGCCCTTTTTCCAAGGGAATATGTCAAACTAGGTAGACGCCCACACCATGGATCAAAATAGCATAGTGGCCTCTATATCGGGCATAGCAATCTAAACGGTATTTAGCACTGCTCTAATCCTTAGGAGCCACTACAAGGCCGCTATAGTTCACTACGGCCTGCTACAAAGTGAGACTGACAGCTACTTTCCAAAAAAATTTAACATACATAGTAAAACTTTTTTTCTTTTTATTCTTCTCTCCAAACAACATTGCTACACAACTCGTTTACCCTTCTCTGTAATTTAACATACATAGTAAAACTTTTTTCTTTTCTTCTTCTCTCCAAACAACATTTCTACACAACTCATTTACCCTTCTCTGCTTTAAAGAACACCAAAAAACACAAGATCTCGCCGAATTGAAGCTGATTTGTGAGTTCCTATCAAGGGCTCTTCTCTAGGTATATCCTGGCAAATGCCCCTATTTAGAAGAGGTATTCTTTTCTCTATCACGACAAAAACAAATGGTTTGTTTTGACGAATGTTAATTTGTTATTTGGTTTGAACTTCAAACTTTATTTAAGCATTCCTTTATAATTTATATATCCTTTGTTATGTACAGTTGTGCTAAACTACTTATTTGAATTATGAATTTAGGAATGCATAATAGATTCTAACGTAGTTAGGTAACAAACATGAATGCATGGGAAAAATTAGATCAATATTGTTATTTTATAATCAATCAGTGATACAAAACTCCTACGCACCGAAGGGACCACTAAAACCACCCCCCCCCCCCCCCCCCCCCCTCCTCCTCTCTCTCTCTCCCCCTCCATTCTTAGTCACTCTAGGAAAAGCATCAAATTCTATCATTTTCCAATATTCTGGATTTTTTGGTATTTTTTTGAAATTCTTTGACAACTTTTTCAAGTCACACCGCTACATATCGCCGCTACCATTATGTAAGGTTTTGGCCACCGGCCGCTACACCAGCTATTTTGATCCCTGGCCCACAGTCAATGGTCATAGACCCTTGGACACTAAGCGGACTCACTAGGGTATCCAACCAACCCTTCCAATGGAGCACACTGATTTTGAGAAATGGCTTAAAAAACAACCTTTACCATTTCATAACGGCCATTAAGAAACGGTAACAGCCTGTGCCGTTACATTATTTTCAATATAATGGTCATGGTATCAAAAAATAACCTTGAAGAAATCGGTCCATAAAGGTCATAACGGTCATTATTTTGAATATAATAGACATAACGACCGAATTTTTGAAAGTAACAACCAAAATAACGCCCGACGATGGTTTTTTTTGTTTAACTATCTTTTTCCTTTCACTTCTTTCTTTCCCAAAAAATTTGTGGAGCTTCCTAAGACTGTGCTAGAGCTTCCCAAGACTCTTTTTTCACTAAAACTCAAGTGGTTTTTAAGATTTTGGTGGATTCTCATACGAAGGCTTCTTCCCTCCTAAACCACAATACCCCGATGTCCATATTCCACTACTGTCATTAATTAATTCATCTTGATGTAGTAGTAAATGTTACTTTAAAGTTGAAATTCACTCTCAAATTACTTGGTAATTAAGTAATTGAGTGTTGCACAACTACTACTACTAGTTTCTTAACTTCAAGTGTTTAATACTAATGGTTGGGTCAAATTTATGGTTGAAATGCATACTGTAAAATTTTTATATTTCAACCTATTTTAATATATATATAAATATATACATGTAGCTCTATTTAATTTAGAACATACTTTACAAGTTTCAGATGAGACAGCATTAGAATTTAGAGGATGTTATGACTTAGGGGGACCGATATTTACTTTAAAGTGTTTACTAATGGAAAAAAGAAAAACATTGTTCCTAGCATTATATAATATTCTAGATTTTTTAAGCTTTTTTTTAAATTTTTTGTGGTAAAATAATATTTGCACTGCAATGGACCGCAAATCGCGAAGCTATGCCGAGTCATGACAGTTTTCAGAGTCGACTATGATGGTGACCACAACCACAATTTTGAACCATAGTTTGTGTAATATCTTGCATATGCTGGGCCCAGGCTTACTCTGGCCCAGTTAGTTCCTTAGCTAATCTCTTATTATGAGATTAGAAGTATTATTTATATGAAAATTAGAGTTGTCTCACGTGAAGAGTTTTAGAAGGAGTAGGAGTAATATAACTACACTAATTAGAAAGAGGAAGAGGAATAGGAATAGGACTCTATTATATATATATATATATAAGTAAACCAACGACAGTATTATGGTATTCTATTCCTTCGGAGAAAATTCTAAGAGAGAGTTTTGTGGCTGCAATCAGGAGAAGGAGGGGAAGGCTACTGATGTTCTATTCGCGTCCGCATATTGCAAAGGTGACAATCGTGTAGGAAAGGTGAGTGGATCTTCCTAAATATTAAGTTGTTTGAATCAGGAGACTGATGATGGTGTATGATCCTATTGAATTGGAATTAGTGTAGTTTCAGTAATAGTTCCTATGTTTATGGTCACTCAAAAATTCTTTTTGTGGAACTTAAAACATCTTGATTGTGAAGAGTATAATTCCTAGGGAGTTGTTAACTCTTGTTTCTTCTTGAATTGCTACGTATCTGTGCATTATACAGAAACCAAAGGGTTGTCGTCAATGACACAAATTGACCTTAAGGGGTTGTGGGACCACATGGCCCATCAAATGGGAGATCTGATTCAAGGATCTATCAAGGGGGCCATCGGCGACCCTTAGGGTAGAGGACTCATGAGGAGTGGCTCCATCTGGGCCCTCATCCAATTGCCTTGTTAGAAGGGAGGCGGTAGTTGCTAGTTTTTGGCTGAATATCGACATACCTTAGTGGGACCACCTGGCCCACTTGATCAGAGATCAGATCCATTCAATGGATAGAGGACTGATGGTCGACCATAGACATCATGGACATCTAGGGTGTGGGAACAGTAGGACCCACTATCCAATAGAACTAAAGGAAACCAGGCATGATTGAAACAGAAATAGAGCTGAAGGTCGACATCCATGCTGGGACCCACTACCTAAGTTGACCAGAGATTAGGACCCCACATCTTGAAGGGGGCCCAGGGACGACCTGGATCGTATGGTCCCATGTGCCCTGGGCCCCATCTGCCCAGTTATCCAGAAACTTCAATTTTGTTAACTGTGAGGCTTATTCATGAATTTTGTTTGCGTTTGTTGAGACTGTGGGGCCAAGTAATGATGTCTGATGGTGAAAACAATCCATTAAAAGTAAAGCCTATCCCTTGGCGACCTTAGACATTAGGTCTGATCTTGGTTTGGTCCAACGGGACCCACTGGATTTCACTTTAGAAGGTTTCAGGCGTGAATTCAGTGCTGTAACAGTTTCTGTGTGTGTAAGGGTGTATTGGATGGAATTTATGAATGGGGAATTAGCCCTAGACTTGGTATATAATTACTAAATAAACCTTCCACCACATTAATTAAGATTTCCATATAGTTATAATAAATTGTATGGGCTATCTTGGAATATTTAGCATGAATCTGTCACCTTGAGTAATATTCTATGAGGGTGGGCCTCTCCTACATCATCCCTTACCTATTATGATCAGAAGTGGGCCACTAATTTAATGGGGATTGGTATGGGATTGGTCCCACAATACTGTTGTGTAAATTATTAATAATGATGAACTCTGGTTGTTATGTGATATTGTGCACGGGATCCCAGACGTGTGATGTAGGACTTAAGTGTCCAGGCCGTTTTAGCGGCTGGTCCTTTGTGGACGTGTCTAATGAGACAGGGTCATGGTGACCAGTATACATGTATATGATGAGCATTTTGAGGCGTGGTAATGTGCATGGTTACGGATTTGCATATGGTTGTACTTTTAATGATATTTGATCTATTGATTCAGATTTGATGATTATATGATGTTACATATACAGCTTATGTAAATTAGGAAAACTCATTCACCAATAATACTGATGTTGTCTTGCCCCCTTCAGGTAATCATATTGCGGGTGGGCCAGAGCGGAATGACAATCAGCACATAGATTTCGACATGCGTGGCTGGAGGGATAGAACGAGAAAAACTTAATATATTTGATAGAATTATTAGTCCTTGTTTATGAGAAGTTATTTAATATTTTTAGCACATTATTAATTTGAGTCAAGACATAATAAGTTGATTATTCAGAGATTATTGATAATTATAATTGAAAATTTATTTTAAACTAAATGCCTGATTCCTTGTGAAAATTATTTGATGAATGCATGATAAATATTGCTATATAATCACGATCCGGATATCCGACAGGGCCCCAGAATTTGGGTCGTGACAGTTTGAGGACAATTTCATAATTTCTTTTTTTTTTTTCATAAATGATAAAATTTTATTCCACCAGTAACCAGACAAAAACAAAGACAATGAAAGCTACAATGAACAAGAGAAAAACACTTGAAATTTTACATCCAAAGAAATAGAAGTGCGAAGAACTCCTTCCCTGGCCAAACCATCCGCCATAGAATTAGCTTCTCTTAAAATATGATGGAAAGAAGCACCCAAAAGACTTGAAATATCTTGCACCTCCTCCACCCAATCCGCTAGCCTCCAAGGATGAATAGCTCTTCCAAAACCCCATTGGATAGAAAAAAACGAACCACCTTCAAGGATAGGATTAAGACATCTAATTCTACGCAGCTCACGACACCCAATTAGAAGAGCAAACAACTCTGCTTCGTTAGCAGCAAAAGAATCCACTGGCCCAGAAAAGTTTCTAATAATGATTCCATTCCAATCTCTGATGACGCCACTAATACCTCCCCGTTGAACACTTTAAACAAAACTACCATCGAAGTTTAACTTTAAAATACCAAGAGGGGGATGGTTCCAAACTGTTCTATATGCGATTCTAGAACGCCAACCTCCTTTAAAAACAACTGTCCAAGACCGATTAAGGTCTTCCAAAGAGATACCAATAAAGTCCTTACCATTACAAACCCATTCCGATACTGTCCAAACAATGGACTCAACAACTTCCTCAACAGATTTACTCTTGTTTATAAACACTCTTATATTCCTCTCCAACCACAATTTCCAAACTATAGCTTAAGCAACTAACTTCCACAAAATACTGCCACGAACAAATTTACTTCATAAACGCCATTGAAGAAAAAGATCCTCCACGTTATTAGGCATCACCCAACTAATGTCAAAGAAATTAAACATAGCCATCCAAACTTTATAAGCAAACTGACAATGAATTAATAAATGATGTGCCATTTCCTCATCCCTTAAAACACATAGGACACCCATTTACTAAGATACGCTTCCTTCTTCGTAGCTTGTCTATAGTCAGAGTTTTATGCTTTTTTGCTGCCCAACAAAACACCAAAACCCTTGGCGGAACATAGGGATCACAAAAAGATTGCCAACCTTTCCATTGACCTGAATGTCAACCATGACATTATAAAAAGACTTGACAAAAAACTGACCTTTTACAGCAAGTTTCCAAATCCTTTCATCATCTCTGCCAACTGACACATATACCTTATCAAGGATGCCAAGCAAAACATCAAAATCAGAAATTTCAATGTCAGTTAGGTTTCTTCGAAAAGAAAAATTCCAAATTACACCTCCACCAGAACCACTAAAATTTTCAGCAACAAAAGCCCCTTGCCTCCGATCCACCAAAAATAAGTTTGGGAATTGATTTTTCAAAACAAACTGCCCACACCACTCATCATACCAAAATTTAATACAATGACCATTATGAATCCTATAGCAAATCCAAGAAGCAAAATCATCTTGAACAGAAATAACAGACCTCCATAAACCTGAAACCATGTAATCATGTTTTGGAATACACAATAAAGCAAGGTTACCCAACTTATATTTACACAATAGAAGCCGCCTCCCAAAACCCTGGCATGGATCCCCGACCCTCCATAACCACTTTCCCAACAAAGCTTTATTGACCTTTTCAATAGAACGAATACCCAAACCACCATGAGCTAAGGGTTTACAAACCTCCTTCCATTCAACCAAATGGTATTTCCTCTTTTCAGCTGAATCATTCCAAAGAAAATCATGCTGGATTTTCTCAATTTGACGATAGACACTTTCAGGACATTCAAAGCAAGAAAGAAAATAAATCGGAATGCTTGACAAAACTGATTTTATGGATTTCTTACTATTTATTGCTTCATGGTTAAAGTCAATAAATGGGTAGGAAAATAACTAAGATTGAAAGTTGAAACTCTAGAAACTGGTAAATATGACAAAATAGCGGGCATCCCCGATTAGGACATTTTCTCTCTTGTTTTATTCAAAACCCTAGCTCAAGTTCTATAACATATTATAGTTATGGTTTAGATTTTTTCTATAACGTATTATGGGTTAGATGTTGAAATTTGGAGCGGAATCACTTGGATTATGGGTTAGATGTTGAAATTGTGATGGTAAGCACGATTTCCCGATTGATTCATGTTGAAAGGTTAATTTTGTTTGGGGTTTTCATTTAAGGTGCTGATCTAGAGGATCTAGCCTCTTGTTTTTGCCTTTTAGTTAGGGAAATCCTGAATCTGCCTTTGGAAAAGCATCCAGATCTACAAATGGGAAACAAAAAAATTATCATTTGATCATAAAAAAATGTTACACATAGTAGCTTGTGAGCACTAAAAACTATACTCACTTTTCTTAGTGGAAGAACAATACTCACATTTAACACAGTTGTCAATTCTGTTCTATTCCTGCCAGCATTCCAGATTTGGAATGGGGCGAAACAAAATGCCCCCCAAAGATTCAGGTGGGTCCCATTTCCAGCCCATTGTAGTCATTCTAGGCCCAATATCAGGCCCAATTCAAGCACAAAAGCCTGCCCATTCCAGATGTAACAGAATGCCCCCATGAGCTTCAGTTTATTATGTTTATTAAGTAGTTTTAATAAGTTCAGATGTATTCTTTCATTTAGGAGTAGTCAAAACTAGAAAATAGTCAATTGTAAAGTATAATTTAAATTAAATTATGTAAACATGCATTTTAGTATTATTTTTGCATTCTATTTTTTTTCTTTTTTCAATTTTAGGTATCCTTTCAGTTTTTTTCATTTTTCATTCATCTTTTCGGGAACAGAACACCAGAATTAATCGGAATGTCAAAGCATTCAACTACAAGTCCAAACTGGAACAGGACCGGAACATAATTAACAACAATGCATTTAATTCCCTCTCACTGACTACTGAAAGGGCACACAAAATACATAGGGGGGTATCACCATTTTCAAGGGAGAAAAGCTTTCCGTTAGAGGAAAGGCAACAGTCATAGTCAAACAACTGCCATTTACCCCTTCCTAAGAAAGTTATGATGATAAAATTGTAGCTATCACTGGAGCAACTCGCAAAATAAGAAGCCAGTTCAATGTTGTGAGTCGTGGCAAGGAGGATAACATTGGAAACAAAAAGACTTACAAGTCCAGTCAATCCTGTGAATCTTGACACCACCAGTGGAAGCTTTCTAAGATGCAAATTCACGAGAATTGACCCTTCCTTAACACTGTCGTCAATCTTATGGAAAAGCCTTTCAACCCTGCAATTAACAAGGTTACATGCAGACCATGTGGTTACAGACATAGCAAAACATAGCTACAAATCGCTTCCCCAACCCTCATCCCAGCCCTTGACATAGCAAAACATAGCTACAAAACGCTTCCCCCCACCCCACCCCCCAACACACACAAAAAAAAAAAATATATATATATATATATATATAGAAAGCTTAATCTAATGCAAGAATTTACGAAGACAACCGCGCAAGTGTGAGACAATAATCTATAGGGGGCGTTCTTGACAAAAATGCCCTCTTTGATGATTTCATTACTTAGAGAAGAGGGTCATTTTAATAATTTATGTTTTCCTACATTTACAGAAACCAAATTTATTACTATGGAGGTCAGTGAATTCACCAAATAAATGACAGCAAATTTAAATACATGACAATTAACTTCATTCTAATTGGTTCTCGAGCTCATGTCATAGGGCCCATTCAATTGTGAAAATCATCCTTTAGCCAGCTAACAATGAAGAAGTTGATAGGATATAGCCAACAACAGAGACACAACCGACCCATCCAATTAATGGCAGTAGTGTGATATTGATCTTTGATAGCCCAATATGGTTCTTATAATTAACGAGCCCCAACAGCATTTCAATCATTAAAAGGGCCCTCTGATTCCATCAAAGGTTCCACTTTGTGTCCAATCATTGAGTGGCCCGGTTTGATGATATCATTAGATGGGTCCTACCATAATCACATCATTAGATGGGCCAATTAATGGCAGTAGTGTGATATTGATCTTTGATAGCCCAATATGGTTCTTATAATTAACGAGCCCCAACAGCATTTCAATCATTAAAAGGGGCCCTCTGATTCCATCAAAGGTTCCACTTTGTGTCCAATCATTGAGTGGCCCGGTTTGATGATATCATTAGATGGGTCCTACCATAATCATATCATTAGATGGGGCCCATCAAGAGTCATATCATTGGGAGAGCTCATTGTGATTCCCATCATAGGGTGATCCCATGACACCACTGTGATATCATCGTTTGAGTGGGCAATACCATTGCTACAAAGAGCAAATTTGGTACAAGAAACGACCAGGCTCAGCAGATCTTACAGCACTGATGCCAAAACTGAACCCAGAAAAGCCCGAAAGTTGCACTTATTCTCTAGCATGAGTGTCTCAAGACTCCACACCATAAGAGGGGAAATGGCATCACACCATCACTAAGATAAGAGAGCGGAACCCAAACTACCAAAATAAACACACTTATTCTCTAGCATGAGTATCTCATGACTCCACACCATGAGGACAATGGCATCAGTGGCGAAATGGAAATATGCATTGGGAGGGCCACTTTGAAAAAATCAATTTCCTTGGGTGGGCCACTGTGGAAAAAATCTAAAATTCCCAATAAAATTAAGGGGTTTTCTGAAATGGCCACTTCTCCAGAACAGATCCCCCAAAACAGAGTCGGGATCCTCTGTCGCACCTATTACATGGGAACCATGTAACACTTTGCCTAGAACATCAGTTTGGACCAACGTATAGATAATCCAGACTGTTCACGATGAATCCCATCTCCTCCACTGACAGATCCCCTAGTAACATATCAAAAGGAGTGGGTCCCACCATCCTAATGGTTTTAAAAGCAAGAGGCGCATCAAGGTGCTAGGTGAGGAGCGGGCTTCATTGAATCAAGGCACACATTGTAGATAAAAAATAGATATTTTTAGTATAGACAGATAATTCACAAATTAGAACAAAAAAGGCAAGGAATATTAGAAGAATTCTAAAAGTCATAAAGCATCCAAGATGCGATGATGATCTTATTTTTGTTAAGGCTGAAGATTATTTGCAATAGTGGGAGCATCCCAAGATGGCCCGCAAGGGTCCCTACAAATTCTGATGGAGAACTTGGGCCCAAACAGTATACTTCTAAGTCAAAAATATGTTTCAGGAACTGTTTTCTTATTACAGTATATAACAGGAGCTGTATGCTTAACCCTTTTAAAGAGTAAAGAAATTACATTTGGCCCCCTCCTCATTTCTTTTCTAATTTTAAGCCATAAAAATTATGTTAAAAGATTTTTTTTTCTAATTTTCATCCAACCGAGTGACTGTACAGAAGCTCACGCTTCGTGCGCCTTGCGCCTGACTCTAAGGCGCATGCCTCGCTTCGAGGCATTTGAAGCCCAATTGCTAGGCCTCGCTGCGCCTCACGCCTAGGCGCGCCTTTCACAACACTGAACCATCCGATTGAACACCATGACGGAAATGTTACTCGGCATTGACGTGGAATCGCTGCAAAAGTGGAGTTTATCACGTTTCCATCAGAATGCCCAATCAGACAGTGGGGCACACTCCTTTTGAACTAAAACTCGAGGATCTATCTTTGGAGATGGGATTCATCTTGAACATTCCGGATTATCCCTATGGGGGCCCTAGAATGGAGTTCCAAGCAAGTGTTACACAGTTCTTGTGTAACAGCTGCCACATAGAATTCGCACTTCCAAAACAAACCCCACCACACCACCCACACACAACCCCCTCTCTTCTCCAACCCTCTAGTTCCGCCTTTGAATGGCATCCCACCATCACCAAGATAAGAGATGGGAAACCCAAACTATAACAAAAATAAACTTGTATTGCGTTGTTGTTGGGAGTGTATGTGTCTTCATAATGATCCTGGACATGTGAAAAGTTTTGGAAAAAAAAAATTGTTACAACTGAATTGCCACTTTGGATGTTTCCTAGTTTAGGAAATATTTCTAAAAGCTCAAAACTTACCTGCTCCCAACTTCTTAACATAACATAACACTTGGACCTACCCCTGCATAATAGGTGCTGACTGGACACTTACTAATAGCAATTGTAAAAAAAATGACAACTCAACTGGTTTTGGATTGACACAAGGCATAAAACCTAAATAATTTGTGAGCGACTGTGGCAGGCCCATGCTCGGTCATCTCCCCTCTTACCCTCTCTTCTAGGATCTTAAATGCTCAGATCAGATCAAAAACAGTAGATAAAAGAATAGTTCATACCAAAGTCCCCCTTCTTCAACAACTAAAGAGTGTAAGATCTTTTCAATACTGTAGTAACACTCCTTTACAGCATATGCCATGTATTCATCTCTAGAGATTCTGTCCCAGAGGTCAGCCTGTGTATCTTTGCAGTCCAAAGCTAAATCGATTGCCAACAAAATCTGAAAGATCACGAAAAGAAATATAGGCAAAAATGGAAGAAATCTCTGAAAGAAGGCCCCAAGCCATCCTAAGGACAACATATGTACAACATGGCATACCTTACTACTCAGAAGAAACAAAGGCCATTGCACTAGTCTTAAGCTTCCAGTATTGCTTGGGATTTTCAGCAAGTCCATTTCCCTGTATGTATGGAAAAAAAATAAGAATAAATAAAAGAAATAAATTCAATAATATCAATCATACAAGTAACTAGAACGACATAAAAAAGATGAAAAGAATATGAATGTGATGCCTAATAATCAGAGACATGATTTAAAGATAATTTTACCGGTTACTAATGTAGTCCTCTTCTCGCAAGCTTTTGATTATCTCATTCCAGAAAGGAGAGAATATGGCTGCATCCATCTTGTTCATTTCTGGAGAACCCTGAACTAACTGACCAGTAAGCTATTGTCATTACTAATTCAATAGAAATATAGCAGATAAATCATCAAAATCTTCATAAGGGACATGTAAGGACCCAATCACAAAAACATTTGATTTTTTTCTTTGTTAAATTTCAATTTCAATTTATTTGAATTTTTTTCAATTTTAAGAATTAATTTAAAAATTAAAGGATTCTATATTCTTAGCAAAGAAAATATATTTGGTTAGCATAGTTTGGGTCTAATAATTCTGGAAGTCATTATTTGCTTAATCTGGAAAATAAATAGATATTAAGTGTCGACCAAGATTTATACACATAAACGACAAATTTTCATAATTATATTTAGGTACCAAAAGTGTGGCCCAACAGTGGGCATACTTGAGGAATAGGGCTATTAGGTTTGGGCTTATTTTTTGTTTAATAATAGTAGATTAGGGGACTAATTAATTACCCTAGAGGATTTGGAGAATTAAGTGATGGTGGGGGCCATAGCTGATGAAAACTAATACCAACCTAACCCTAAGGAGGCTGCACAACCACAACACCCCCCCCACCCCACCACCCAAACTCTCTCTCTCTGCACACGACCCCTTTCCCATTTGGATACTTCTCCCTGTCAGCCTCTCTCTCCTTCTTGGCCACTCGCTTCTTCCCATTCAGTACCTCTCTCTCTCTCTCTCCCTCCCTCCCTCTCCCAATAGAATTTTATCAAATCTACTAGTTAGAACCCTAAACCCTAATTCTTGTTGTTTGATTAGATCAATAGAGTACCCAAATATCACTTGCACAATGGATTGGGGCTGGAAATTTCTCAATTGTGAGGGGAGATTGTGCTGGCCAAACCCCTTTTTTGAGTGTTTTGGTCCCCAACCACCATATAGTGTAGAATTTGGGGGTTTTTAGGGTTTTCATGTTAGGGACTTTTAGCCTTTAGAGTTTTATAATATTTGATAAATTGTGATGCTTATTAATTCATGTTGATCTCCTAATGCAATTTAAATCTGAAATTAAATCACATATTTGATGTTTAGGACTTTAATATATCTGATTTAGATGTTCATATTAGGGGTTTCATAATAATCATGCCCTACGGGGTTAGGTTGAAAATGATTTAACCTAAAAAGACTATGACTGGTGAAGAAGAAAATGTGTGGCCTAACTTGACAAATATGGCCTGGCCATGAGGTCCACGTGGTCTCCCCCATTCGCCAGCCACTATGGGAGTCATGTTCCATAGTGTGTTGATCAGCTTTTCTTCGTATGGGATAGCTTTAAGATTTATCATATGGAAATTGCTAGGGATTAGTTCTACTTAACCATTTCATTCTAATTGATTATTTTACATCGTCTGATTGGGTTTGAGGTTGAAATTCAGCGTTCACCCCAATTAAGTCATGTTTTCTCTTGGATGTCATCATACCTTGGTTGATAGCGTTTAAACTAGGGCTTCGTACATCCGTTCAATGATAATGTATAATGGGTTCTATTTATTTAAACATGTATAAGCTAAGATATTTGCTACCCCATTGATTATATCTTTGAATTTGTATTTCCTTAAGAGTTGAAATGGCGAGATTAAGCCCCTGTTTGGCATTACTACTTTTTGCCTCTAATTTTCTAAATCTCTAAAGCGGGTAGAGATTTTGAGAATAGAGGCATTTGGCACTGTGTTTCAGCCTCTATTCAATGTAGAGAAGTAAAGGCAACGCCTCTCCTTTTCACAGCCCAAAAATGACGGTGTTGAAAAGTAGAGGTAAAGAAGTAGAGGCGGGTGAACACTAACCAGAGCCCCACAACGCCCCAATCCCCTTTTTTATGTTTTTTAAAAAAATCTAAGTGTAAATCAAGATCCAAACCATTGGAAATGTTCACAAGATCAAAAACGACCATTAAACCAAATTTCAACCGTTGGATCATCACCAATCTCGAGATGTGTACAAAAAAAGTGAGTCATTGGATGCAATTTTCTGGATTCTGTGGGCCCCAAACACAAAATCAAAACCGTTAGATCTCTTTGGAAGGCTGAACATGGCTGTAGCGTCAATTTTCAAGGCTTGATGCCCTGTGGATCTCGATATATTTTCAAAACAATATCAACCATTGATGTAATAGGCTCAATTTTGGCTTAGTCCATAAGCAGTCATATTTTTCTTTTTTTTTTTTATTTCTGAGATAGTAAATCATGATCCAAACCGTTGAAATTGTTCTTACGATCATGCCCAAATATGGTACCAAATCTTAGTCGTTGGATCATCACCAATCTCAAGATATGTGCAAAAAAGTGAGCCATTTGATAATATGTTTTGGATTATGTGGGCCCCAAACACACGATCCAAACAGTTAGATCTCTTTGGAAGGCTACACACGGCTATGGCGTTAATTTTCAAGGCTTGATACCTTGTGGATCTCGAGAAATTTGTGAAAAAACTTTCAACCATTGATTTAAAATAGATCCTTGCATTACCAAACACCCCTTTTGATTCTAGCCTCTTTTTTATGACTTTTTTTAATGGCTTTATTTTGATAGGTCTATCCAAAAAAGAGTAGAGATACCAAACAAGCCCTAATTCAGTTTCAATAAGACTACTTATAACCCCTTTGGATTGACTAGTTTTGTCACTTGTAACCTGCCCTGAACATTTTGCTTATCCATGGCATACACTGGGTAGACACCCTTATAATTAAATAGATCAGCACCACTAGGCTTGTAATTTGTCAGATGAAGGGACGCTATTTGTGACTTAATTACTTTCATTTTGTTATTAATTCCTAACCTCAGTCTAGTTTTAGGTGGTGATGACCACCAGGGCACAATTTGATACTAAAAGTAGATTGAAGGTTACCGTGATTAGAGACTACCATTTTGTTTGTCACCAACGAGATGCTACCTAACGGGGTCCTATCTAGCAGGGCTATAATATAAGACTGGTCTTAGCTCATGTGGCTGCCATTTTGGATACTTCACGTAGAAATTCTCATTTTATCGGTTTACAGAATTTAACTTGTACGGTTTATTGAAATTGTTGTAGTTTAGGATTTCTTTAAATCTGACTTACTGCTATTCAAATCGTTTACATGTATGAGATAATATGTAAGATTTCTATCTTACCAAGTGCCTTATCCTACTCCCTTATTTGGGGTATTTTCGAGATCCTGGGGTAGGACCTAAACCCGAATGAGTTAGCATCAGAGGGCGAACAACAGTGAACTCAAGCGTGGAGCTCTGATAATATAGTCTAGACGCACACTATTTGTCTTAGTTTCTTTAATGTACTTTGGGTTAGAGTTTTAGACTTGCTAATTTAGTTGATTGATTATGAGAAATAAGACCTTTGTTGGCCAAGTTATTTCTTATTGCTTCAGTTGTGGTTTGAATATTTGATTAGTAATTGCATTTGAAATTAAATAAAAGTTTCTTAGAATTTCCTTACTGCTCTGACAATTGTGAAATTGAATGTATATCTAATGTTCCACTTCAATTGATTTATGTGTTTGAATCTCACATTGCCGACTTAAAAATATAACTCACATTCTGAGAGTCGGATTCTATGAATTCCAGGTCTCAGGCATGACAAGATAAATATCAAGTTGTCAACTATGAAGCTCAAAAGAAATTAACACTGATAATTTGAAACAATAAAATACCCAAATAAAAAGATGCCAACAAAATTTTCAGGCTGAAATTAGGAAAAGTTCAAAGGCCCAAAACACATGTACACAGAAGCCTAAGTGTCGGCCAAAGTTGCATGAGAGTGGGCACATGCACTGAAATTTGAGATCAACAAGTCCCAAAAGTGTGTGTATATATATATATATATAATCGGTGAAATTCGCATAAGACTTAGTTAATTAAAATATGGTACATTTATAAATAAAAAATGACACAAGTAACACTAATACCAGTGAAAAAATATATGGAGATAACTTACTGTAAGCAATCAAAAATTAAACATTGCAATATTTATTTAGAATCCAAGAGAAGAAGATAATTGTAATAATATATTGTCAACTCCAAAACAATGCTCAAACTAGTACTAGAAGAATACAGCTGTCATGAAGAATTCATCAGGAATACACATGTAGATACAAAATAAATGTTGCTCGACTAAAAGAATCCAGGATTTATACTAGAGTTATGAAATTTCAAAAAAAAAAACACTATAAGAAATGGAGATGCTCGCTGAAGTTCAGTCATTTCATGACATATTCATATATACCAAAGAAATTCATCCACTTAATAGAAGACAAGGAATTGTTCCTACACAAAATTAAGAAATCTTGGCACTGCTGAAGACTGATGAAACAAAAGTTTTAGCAATTCTAGAAGCTCTCCGTATTTATCACTCCTCTTATCATCATAATCTTATTGTGGAGAGTGACTCGGTCAATGCTATATCCTGGGTGAAAATGTGTGGAGGACCTTGGAAAATGCAATTCTTATTCAACTTATTCAATGAAATCAGTCTTTCGGTAACTGAAAAGCAGGTCACGTTTCAGCATATTAGTAGATCTCCAAATCGAATGGTGAATTCTTTGACTAAGCAAGGGATAGATCGCCATGTAATCTAAGTGCTCCTATAATGTAGTTGGGCTGGTTTCAGTGGCTGGTACATGTCTCTTGTACTGGTTCTCCTAAAAGTTGTCTTTATGGTGAAATCAACTGCAAAATCATCTCCATCGTAAACTGCCTCAAATCATCGTCTACAAAATCAAGATAAATCCAATCATAACAGCATCCATCATGCCAAAAACAGAGATAGTCGACTTTCATTTCTGAGACCAGCACTGTTTCAGCTTAGGATAACACAAGCTGCAGCTTAGGTTAGCCCTGCTCGTCTTTATGTATGCTTTTATATTTCTTGTATTTGTCTTCATTTCATTAAATTTTTTAATGTTACCGATCACAAAAAAAATAATAATAATAATAAATCCTTGGCACATCCTAGCACTGAACTTATAATTGCAGCCATGTCCACGAAGTGATTTTGTTTATGTTCTTGGCAAGAATTTTTTAAAAGTAAGTTAGTGGCAGAACCATTTTACATTTTTCTCATTAAAATGTCCTAAAAGAAAAACAAAGTACTAGCAGTATGAACTATCCTAGAAAATTGGATGAATTATAAGGTAGGTAGAAGAGGACTAACACGGCTTCTTTTGGTAGGAGTTGGAGAAAAGACTCCTTTCTCTAAACACTAAGTGTTTGGTAGTAGCAAGTAATACCTTAGGGGTACATTTTGGATCTCTTTATGGATGGGAATGATTATCTAATAGGGCAATGAATGATTTATAAAAGGTTGAAGGGCATAGGGTGGAGATCTATAAGCAACCATTAAATTTTCTCTCACATGCTTGAATTGACTTTCATAGGAGCAAGGGTGGATACCCATTTTTCCTGAAGGAAAAAAATAATAATTACTATCCATTGCTCTACTTCCCTTGCAAAGATTGCCGCGTCCTATGAAAACTCCACAGATACCAAACCCCGCACACCCAAAAAACCACCACGCACACACAAAAAATTTTGAAAATAAAAACCTCCTCAGAAGCATTTTTTTTTTTTTCCTACACATACAATATAATAATGGTGGTGGTAGTACCGTAGTAGTAGTAGTAATAAATTCCTCAGAAGCCTTCTTTCTCATAAAGAAAATACCAAGCTTGCCCAAAATCATCTGAGCAGTGTGCAGAGATGGGAGCAAGGTTTTGAAACTCGAACTTGAGCGGGGATTCAGTCACCCTTCTCAACCCTCTAGTCCAAATCACATCGCTGACATTGATACGACTCAGCCAAGTCCGACCAAGTCTCAACAGACTAACCAAGCACATCAGAAAAAAGAGAAAAGAAATGGAAAAAAACCTAAAAATGAAAACTAAAATATTTAAAATAGAAAGAGAGAGAGAGAGAGAGAGAGAGAGAGGAAATCAATGTCTTATACTATTGAATACTAGGACTCGCGGTTAAGTATTTGAAGGAAGCTTTGTTTGGTTTTGACTCAATTAATTGTTCTTTTGAATGAATGATAACCTAAATCTTTTGAATACTTGGATCTCGCAAGAAATGTGGTTGGTACCTGAAATCAGACTACAGCCTCCTACACCCTCAATAGCAAAAAGGGAGGGAGGGAGAAGATTAGAAGAAACACCAACTACAGAGTTTCTAGAGCCCAAGATTTTAGTAAGAGTTCATCTGAGTCAACATTGGTTTGACTCAGACAACTCAGGCAATGCACATAGGACTCAACAGAGGCTTATACAATTTCAGTGTAGTAACTCTACTTGTTAGGTGTCGAATCACACAAGACTGACTCGGACATTTTTTAGAATCACGTATTAGAGAACACACCAAAGCATACTCAAGCTCACTTGAAAGTGTAGGACTTCTCAACTTACCTGCCACTTTTAAAATCTAATCTCTAAAACCTACAGGTGGACTCCACTTGTATATGATAAAGTTTATGAACATTTTGCCCCTTCCTCCTTCATGCTTTATCCATACATGTAAGAGCTCCATTACAATGCATGCAAAAACTAGGACATAAGATGGGACCTCTGTGCATACCATAACCAACAATAAATATGATAGTCCACTACTCCCCACTTATCAGATGGGCCACCTGTGTACATTGAGAACGAATAAAAATTGCCATAATTATGCCCCAAATGTGACCTCTAACTAGTTGGCAGACTGACTGAAATAGCTAAAAATATAATTTTTAAATTTCAAAAAAAAGAAACTATGACTAACAATCAATCCATGAACATCAGAATTTTCACATGGATGCTGCCAAAAGCACTACTAGAACTGGGGAAAAAAGGATGGAGCACATGCTCACCTGAGCTGCTTGTACATCGGAAGAGAACCTGTGAAAGAATATTCGCAACAGTATCCAAAAGTCATGTTTTGTTCACAGCGGAAGATAGGAGTATTAAAATGAGAGGTAAAAGTGTTTCAACAAACACCTTTTTACTTGGGAAGACACCAGATTTTTCACAAAAGCTTCTGGAAAGCTCTCAAAACGCTTATGCACCATTTCAATTGTGCGTATCTGCCATAAAAAGCAAGCTTATAAACATTCTTTTCTAAGGAACTAATGAAAAAGGGAAAAGTTCAACAAAGGTAAAACTTTGCCAGTTCGTTACTACCGGTCCCAAGCCCAGACGAAGAGGGGGGGTTGCATTAGGTAACCCAAAACATGATTTCTGGGAAAACAACAGTCTATGATGGCTAAGGATAGATCGGAATGGAGAAACATAATGAATGGAGCCGACCCCAACATATTTGGGACGTGGCTTTGATGATGATTCCACTTAGTATTAGAACTTCATACAAGTAGCAAAAACTATGCACCTTCATAAAAATAGCAAAATCTAAGCACCAGAGTGATGCAGGCCAAGCGGAAGCCTGCGATGGAAGCCCAGCCCAAAACACTAGGCCCAACTACCCATCAGGCCCAACTTATTTTCTTATCTGTCATTTTGTCTTCATCTTAATAGATTTTTTTAGATCAGTTAAGATACTTTCAGCTGTCATTTAGTATCTTCTGTGACATTTTAAACTTTTTCTAGTTTCTTCCTCTACAATTTGTTATTCGTTAGGCAGCAATCATTTAAGAGTTTGTTATTAGACTATATTTCTTTAACTGTGTAGATTATGTAGAACAATTTGATAGTTTGTTTCGGTGACTGTTAGTCTTTAGGCAGTACTCAAGTGTATGTGTGCGTGTCTATACAAAAATGAGAACTACACTTTTTTATTATTATTTCATTTTGGGATTAATCTCCCTTAAGTTGGGTCCCTCTCCTCATTGAAACAACGGGCTAGGCTCGGCCAAAGATTCCTGAGTCATCAATTATCGATGGCATCTCTACCAAGACCAACTACCAACAGACGATATTGACCTGATCAATGTCGGATTTATGATATGATGACATTGGACCCTCTCTTAAGTGACTGGCACAACCAATATTGTCCAATCTGCAACAGTGGCCTTAATCCAAGCATGTAACGTAGACATGAACCTTGATACTCAATATGCATTAAAGTAATAATGAAGACACGTACCTTGATATCATGTCCCACCATAGTATCTCCAATCCAAACATGAATTGCACCACAGAATACTCTCTATCTTCATTAATTAAAGATCCATATATCAATATCCATTACTTTAAAGATCTATAGGATCCAGTCCATTCACATGATTCTCACCATCGATTTATCCACAATTTGAATACACAACATTGGATCCTGATACACTGGGCTAATTGGATGGATGTTTTACAAATATTTTGCAAATATACCATCTGACCACAAGTTAAAGAGCAGATATTTTCAACTAGTGTTATAGGAGTAAAAATGGTTCTCCTCAATCATCGATGCGGAGTCGAATTTGGGGACAAATTATTACCTGTTTGTTAAGAATGATGCAGACCAAGAGGAAGCCCGCAATGGAAGCTCAAGCCCAAGCATGAGGCTCAAATTATTTAAGCCCAACAGGCCCATCTTTTATGTAATTTTGCTTTTATCTTGGTACATATTTTCTGATCAGTTAAGATATTTTTAGATGTCATTTCATATCGTTTGTAATATTTGAGAATTTTACTACACGTTGCTTTCTTTCCAATTTGTCATCCATTAGGTAGTAATCATTTAAGAGTTTAGATTATATTTCTTTTAATTGTTTAGATGATGTAGAATCATTAAATGTTTTTTCTCTTAGGATTGTTACACTTTTGGCATTATTCATGTTTAATATCAAAACAACTAATGAGAAATAGAGCTTTTGGATTATTATTTCAATTTGAAATTTATCTCTCTGAGTTGGGTGTTTCTCCTCCCCTCAATTAAGCCATTGGCTTAGCTCAGTAGAGGATTCCCGAGTTATCAGTTGCCGTTGGCATCTCTACTGCGATCAATGGACAACATTGACCCGATCAACATCTGTTCCATGATATGACGGCATTGAATCCTATCTTAATGGATTGGCACAGTCAACAGCAGCCTAACCCGCCCCAAGCCAAGAATAAGTTCCATAAAATGTTGTATAAATGCATAGAATACCTCCCCTAAACGAGCTCGAGCACCCATCACACCACCAACAATGGCAGATAAGACTGTATACCAGATGTGAATGTCCATGATGTAAATCTGGAAAACATAAAGTAATGGTCATTAGAGATATAAATATTTAAGCAGAACACTCTGTACTGAATGGCAGCAGCATGCATATCTAATTTGGAACAACAGGCAAAACTTAGTATAACAAGTAATCATGGATATAAAATGCTACGTGGCGGCCGATATATCGGCCGTGGCGGGCGATACAGCCACGCTACGGCCGAAATATCGGCCGTTGCATCCGTAGCGGCCGATACCGTGGCGGGGGGGGTATAAAAACCCACCCCTTTGACGAAAATGGGTTAGAAACCCTTTTCTTCTCCCCCCTTGCTGCTGTTTTTCCTCATTTTTTCCTCCTAAGTGGTCCCAAGTGTCTCCTAAGTGGATTTTTTCAAGAATTCTTGCAACCAAATCACCAACATTCAACTATTCAAAGGATTTTAAAGATTCTAAATAAGAATCTTCATCTAGGTATGTGATTTTTTTTCAACTTTTGAGATTATCACTCTCTAACTACTATGAATTACAACATAATGGCATCATTGGCTTGTTTTATTATAGATCCATGCTTCCTTTTGAGCTTGCATGCATATCTTTTGGTTTTTTTTTTAATATTGTCATTTTTATTTACGGATTTATGTTATTTAAAAAAAAAATAAACATTATGTTATTTAAAAAAAAAAAAAAACCATTATCACTTTTGGAAAACTCATGAAACAACTTGAAAATAGCTTCATATTGTTAGATCTATGTTTCCCATAGATCATTCCAACATATAATGCTTGTTTTTTTATTTTTTTTCCTTTTTTTATTTTCGGACTTTTTTATTTTTGTAAAAAAAAATTATTTTTAGTAATTGAATGCCAATCAAATGTCTTGAAAAGGGCTCCTAGATCATAGATCTATGTTTTCCATAGATCATTCCAAAATATAATGCTTGTTTTTCAATTTTTTTCCTTCTTTTATTTTCGGAATTTTTTATTTTTTAAAAAAAAAAAAATATTTTTAGTAATTGAATGCCAATCAAATGTCTTGAAAAGGGCTCCTAGATTATAGATCTATGTTTCCCATAGATCATTCCAACATATAATGCTTGTTTTTCAATTTTTCTCCTTTTTTTATTTTCTGATTTTTTTATTTTTGTAAAAAAAATATATATTTTTAGTAATTGAATGCCAATCAAATGTCTTCAAAAGGGCTCCTAGATTATAGATCTATGTTTCCCATAGATCATTCCAACATATAATGCTTGTTTTTCAATTTTTCTCCTTTTTCTATTTTCGGATTTTTTAATTTTTGTAATAAAAAATTATTTTTAGTAATTGAAAGCCAATCAAATGTCTTGAAAATGGCTCCTAGATTATAGATCTATGTTTCCCATAGATCATTCCAACATATAATGCTTGTTTTTCAATTTTTCTCCTTTTTTTTATTTTTGTAAAAAAAAATATTTTTAGTAATGGAATGCCAATTAAATGTCAAGAGAATGATTCTTAAGTGTTAGATATATGTTTCCTCTAACATGTTTTTTTATTTTTTTTATTTTTAACATACTACTTGTTCATATTTATAGGTATTCAGTCTTCTATTGTGCATTCGTGTTTGCCAATTGATTCTTGAAAATGCCTCGTGATATTGATCCCACATGAAACTTTGGTGAGGCAGTTGAGAACAACAGGTTGAAAATCAAATGCAAGTTTTATGGGAAAGTGACCAATGAGAGCATTACAAAATTCAAGCACCATTTGGGCCACATTTCTGGCAATGTTGCTGACTGTACCAAAGTACCAAGGGAAGTCGGGGAACAAATGAAAGCTTTGGTTGGCCAAAACAAAGCCAGAAAAATAGGGATAAAAGAAAATAGGTAGCAAGATGTTGATGTTGCCCATTATGATGTATTTGGAGATGAAGGTTTTGATGATGAAGATGCACGGATGGAGACTGCACGCCGAGTCCATCATGAGTCACCAAGAAGAATACGAAAGTAGTGCATTTGCTGGAAGCAGCAAATATTATGATGCAAGGGGCTCATCTGCTGTGCCAAGCAGGGGCAAGGGCCTTATGGGGGCCCTGCGTAGGGCATTTAGCACCCAGGAAAGGGATGTTGATGTAGAAGTTATTTCTACTAGAAGAGCAGTTCCTCCCTCTGTTGATCCTCTAGCACATAGAAAAGAGGGGGCTAAACAACCAAATATATCAAGTTTTATGAAAGGGGTGATGAAAGGTGCAAGAGATAGATTAGCCAAAGCTACATCAAAATGGCTAATTCACAAGAACATACCACCTACAACAATAGATTCCCCATATTTCCAAACAATTCTTGATGTCGCCACCGAAGCTGGCCGGGGAATACAGTCGCCCTCTGTTTATGATGTGGGCACTAAATATCTCGACGAAAAATATAAAGAAATAAAGGCATGGGTGGAGAACTTTAGGCCCATGTGGCAACAGAATGGGGTCACTATTATGTGTGATGGGTGGACCAGCGGTACACAAACACAATTAATAAACTTCTTGGTACAATCAGTTGATGGGTGTGTCTTTGTGAAGTCCGTGGATGCATCTGAACATAGACGGACAGCTAAATATATATACACTCTTATGGATAAGGTTGTAGATAGCGTGGGAGAGGAGAATATTGTACAGATAGTTACAGATAATGGCGCCAATTTCAAGGCAGCCGGTAGGATGTTGGAGAATAAAAGACCTCATCTGTTTTGGACTCCATGTGCAACACACTGTATAGATCTCATTATGGAAGATATTGGAAAAAAGAAGAAAATTGCTGAAGTTATCAAGGCATGTAGAGGTATTACCAGATTTATTTATGATCATTCATAGCTTTTGAGCTTGATGAAAAGATTCACAAATAACCATGCCTTGATACGTCCAGGATCAACTAGGTTTGCTACCCATTTCATTGTGATTGAGAGCCTTGTAAGGTTTAGAACAGAGCTGATTCAGATGTTTGCATCAGAGGAATGACTTCGTTCGAAATGGGGCAATGCAACAAGTGGTCCGGAATTTGAGATCCCTAACTTGATGAGGGACAATAAATTTTGGAAAAAAGTGTCTAATTTATTAAAGGTTTATGAGCCTTTAGTTAAAGTGTTGCGGCTTGTAGATGGCTACAAGCCAACGATGGGATATATATACGAAGCAATGGATCGGGCTAAGCAAGTTATCATGGAAGATGTTAGATATCATGATGAATATATAAAGATTATTGATGCCTGGTAGAATGACCAGCTGCACCATCCATTGCATGCTGCAGGTACTCAACAACAATGTCACTATTTGATGCTTTTAAATCAATCTAGTTCTCTTTGATTGACGTTTAATCAATTAATCATTTTGCATTTCAACTGTTTTCAATGTAGGTTATTTCATTAATCCCGAATTATACTGCCCCAATGCCCAACAGCACAGCGATGCAATAGATACGGAGTTGAGGGTAGGATTAAGGAAAGTGTTGAAAAAATTGTTGGGAGTTGATGATTCAATCAAAGCCATCCAAGATGTGAGTTAGTGATTGAGAATTTTATATTTGAGATGACAAATGTATATGCTTGAGATAGGTCTTAAACATGTATGGTTTATTGATTTATTCCTAATTTTCACATTGTAGATATCTACATACACACAAAGGAGAGGAAGCTTCGCAGACCCTCTTGCAATAAGGGCGATTGGAAAGATGCCACCTGGTATGAACAAAAGACCCAATCACCAAACCTATTAGGCTTTTGTTATTTTTCTCTCAATTGATTGGAACTTGGAAGGACTTAAGAAATATCTAATTTTATTTGTTTACATTGAATTTCAGCTGATTGGTGGATGAATTTTGGAAAGGACACTCCAATGCTAAGGAAAGCGGCTGTTCGCATCCTTAGTCAAGTTACAACTTCATCAAACTGCGAAAGAATTAGAGCACTTTCTCCATGATCCACACAAAGTCTAGGAATCGGCTTACCATGCAAAAACTCAACAAGCTTGTACATTGTCATTACAATTTGAAGTTGAAAAACAGAACAAGAGAAAGGAGGGCAAGGGATAATCCGAACTATTGTCCTATTAGTTTGGATCA
This sequence comes from Camphora micrantha, assembly GCA_003546025.1. Taxonomy (NCBI): domain Eukaryota; kingdom Viridiplantae; phylum Streptophyta; class Magnoliopsida; order Laurales; family Lauraceae; genus Camphora; species Camphora micrantha. The sequence continues at coordinate 6,643,823 of QPKB01000003.1, read as the reverse complement.
CATATTTAAAGAGGACGATCCCTTGCTCCCATGGATAGCCCAGATAGAGGATCCATTGCTAGATTTAGATTCGGACTTTCAGGAGGAGGTTAGAGATTTGCTTGATGAAGATATGGGCGAGGCAGAAGGTGCCCCACTTGGAGGAAAAGGCTCAAGTGCACAGCCGTAAAGCCCGCAACCACAACCAAGAGGGAAAGAACATGCTCATGCTGTCATCTTCTGAGAGGACGAGTACCACCGTCTCTTCGAGTAGCCATGGTGAAGGAGATGGGGGAGATGGAGCAGGAGACACTAGTGGGACAGGTGCTACTAGTGAATACTACCAACATGATCAGGAAGATGTCATTCCTGTAGAGGAGGTACAGGACTTTCCGGAAAGAATGGAAGGAAACTGTGGTTATCAACGGCGTCGGAGACCACCTGCTCCTGGAGGTAATAATGAACAAGGATATATGGGTGGAGGTGTTGGAGGACAACAAGCGGCATCATGGGCTGAATCGTGGAACCCTAGTTACGGTGGACAAGGACTCTCACAGTATTTTGACGATTTTCCATATGGTCAACCAGGTCAAGTACAACAAGGAGAAGAACAGTCTTCAACTTCAGGGTCCTACTCATATGGTGACTATGGTGAAACCCAATATGGTAGATATCCACCTCCACCTCCTCCAAGTTCTTTTGGTGCGGGTGCGGCTGCCTTCTTTGAATTTGTGGATCCCAATGCTCATCAATATCAAATTCCATATGGCGCCACTAGAAATGATGACAATGATGGGGATGAGGATAGCCATAGCCCCTTGAATCTTGGTAGACGTTTGTTTTGGTGGTGCTTAAGGTATTATTATTTCCTTCACTAACTCTCTATTCTTTGTCATTTCTAAATGGGCGTTAAATGTTGATTGTTGATCACTTCATACTTCATAGTTCATCCACTTGATTGAATTTGAACCTTGAATGTTCAAGTATTGATATTTGATTGTTTAATGTTCACTAATGAGTAATAAGTATTGAGTAATGACTAATGACCTAACCTAACTCTTAAGTCTTCTTAATTCTTATGCCTTTATTTCATGTTCTATTTTTTTTTTTTTTTTTTTTTATGAGCTTTCCATTACTTTTTAAGTTAGCATGACTAAGAAACATGAATACATGTGAAAAAAACTCATCATTACCATTATTTTCTATTTATACAGCAATACAAGACCTCATGTATTGAGGGCACCGCTACGCCCCCTTTTCTTACTTACTTTTGCAAAAGAACCACATTTTCTTTCATTTACAATTTTCTGGATTTTCTGGAATTTTTTCAGATTTTTTTGGTAATTTTTTCAAATCGCACCGCTATGCCGCTACGTATCCCTGCTACGCTACGTATCGCCCGCTTCGTAGCATTTTGGCTGCGGGCGTAGCCACTATTTTCATCCTTGCAAGTAATTGACCATTTCATGAAGATTAATTACTAAATCTCCCAACAAGAAAGTTGAAACAACAGAGAGGAAAATACTCACAGCTACAACAGGTGCCCATAGACTAGCAATTGCCAAGGCATTATCGTTTCCTGCCGAAAATCATCACAAACATAAATTAAAGGCAACAGAAACACTCGTTTTCTTGGAGAAGCTAATCAAACATGTTCATTACAGAAGTGCCTTTATAGCTAATGGATGATAAAACATAAAAGGGAGGTGAGCACTATTCCCTCAAAAGCGAATAAGCCTGGTCAATATACATTTATATATGGGGCTCTTATCCAGATAAATGTCATGGAAACCAAAGAGGCTGAAACCAAGTATCTTAGAAGTCCAAATGGTATAGATCTGCCAAATGCAAAAACCAATCGGTTTGAACAGTTGAACATCTTGAACCACAACTCATTCAGACTGAATGGTGAAGCAGTTCACTATTCATTATTTTTAAAAATAATAATAATTACTAACTACTATCTGATAATTTCTATGCTTTACGACTTTCCCTTTTGATTATCCATATCAAAATAGTAATGCAAACAATAAAACCTAAACCATTCCTTTAGCATACCCTAATCTATTCATCCGCCTTCCCCCCGCCAAACTCTCTACTCTGTTCGCCCATTGTAGTTATAGCGCTGGTTTTAATGGTACTACGCCAATAAACATTCAGACCACGTCTGAACGATTATAGAACCATAAAACAGTTTAGACTGAACAGACAAATGGTTCGCTGTTACTTATTTTAAAACAACTTAAAATTAAAAAAAAAAGAAAAAAATAGTAACTAGTATCTAATAATTTCTATGATTTATAGTAATTTTATACAAAACAATAGTATAAAATTAAGTAATACGAGTCAACCCATTAATTTAGCATAACCAAACTCCCTGTACCAATCATCCATTGTAGTTTATGCCCCCAAAAGCACCTCATTCCAAAACTCAACCAATCCCCCCACCCCAAAAAGAAAAAACCACCAACCAAAACCCAAAAAAAGAAAAACCACCCACACAGGAATTAACATAGATACTATGACCAGCTTGGAATTAACATCATAAACGTGCTTCCATCTGTGACTGATTTCATGAGGAAGGAACATTGTCAGCTTAATTTTCAGCACTAGTTATGGATCTCTTTGATCTGTTCTTTCACCCCAACTGATGAGGAGATAAAAACTTCATGCGTGACACACAATAAACAGACAGTCAGCAACACTCCTGATTAAAACTGCACTTTGGTATGTTGCACTGCATATCTGAAGAGGTTAGAATGCTACTGTAACATCCCCAAGTCAAATAGAAGTTAAGATTTTGTGCCTAATTTATAATTTAGTTCATTTCCCTCTGTTATTGATTTATTTATATATTTATTTATTTCATGCCAAGAATTAATGAGTATTATTGGGATCCTTTTTATGAAAGACTTATCATTTGTTGAGTTGGGCCAAGCTAGTGGGACCCTTTAACAATTCTAGTAGAACTCTAATTGGGATGATGGGATACGTCCCATGTGGGCATACACTAATGTAAGTGCAGACTTCTTGGAGGACCCAAGTTGAACTTAGAACGAAGTCTTCCCTTAGTAGCATGTTGAGCCTAGGAAGGAGTCTTCACATGGTAGTCTTCGATCATAATAAGAGCACAAAAACTATAAATACAGGAGCAGTGTAAAGAAACCCTCAATCGACCCTTCCTCCTCCACTTTATACTATACATATTAAATCCAAAAGCCAACCTCTAAGCAGAATCAGTACATTGAAGATTTGCTTGATTTCCTTTAGCAACCTCATATAGCCAGAGCCACTGTTGTCTACCAGAGGTGAGTAGAGTTCTTCATCTACTTGTATATGATGATAGTTGTTGTCGTGGATGACTTTGATGTCTACATACTTGATTTCAATCTCTAATCTCTGTTGTTTTGATTTCCCCAACTCTAATCTAAATTCTACACGCCGAGCGATTGAGTTTTCCTCAATCAAGTAATTGCTACAGTAACCTTATTGCACTGTTGACATTATAGTCTGACAGGATTGGTGATCTAAGTTCAAATTCCGATGTTAAAACTTAATGTATTGATCTTTGGTAATGATTAGGCAGCCCTCTTGGACCATGGTTTTTACATCAAAAAGAGGGGATTCAGCAACTTAATCCAACCTACAATTGGGATTTTCCAATTCCTGTGCGTCATGGAACAATTAGGTCGACTGTGTTACTGGGGCCATATGGCCCACCTAATCAAAGATTAGGTCCATCCATTGGATGGAGAACTGATGGGCAACCCTAGAGGTCGGGTCCCTTTATGGGCTGGGTCCAGTGGGGCTCGTTATACAATTGATCAAAAGAACCAGGCGCAATGCTCTATTCTGAGAAGATTAGGTTCGACCCTGTTGACTTGTATATGAGTTTTAAAATTTCATTTATGCCCTGCTAGTTTATATTAATCACATTCAGACCCTTTTATGACTATTTCCTAAAGAACACTTAAAGTAGAATATCCTGAATGCTTTAAAATTTCGTTGATGGCTGACTTAGACATTATATTATTTTCTTTTGGTCATAAAAAAATTGTTGATCTCCAGTTTAATAAATTCTAATCGCTAGAACTATATGCGAATACTTTGTGATATGCATTAGGAACCTGATCAGCAAAGTTATAGTGCTGGATTCTAGTGTTTTCTCTTATAGTCATGTGTTACTGACCTGAAACTCTGATTTCGTTGGATGTGTATAATTTAATTATGCTTGCACATTATTAGTTATGATGAACAAGGATGTAAGCCTTTTAGTGGAGAAATAGCTCAAACCTAGTAGGGTAACTATGCAATTGCTCTTACATTGCTGGGTACCGATTATGGATCGGAGTGGGGCACATGAAACCCGGAACTTGTGGGAACAATTCCAAGTTGCCTTGTTATGGGTATTGAGAATAATTGTGAATTTGTGATGAATCAAAATCACATAATCTCTATGATGAATGATATCTAGTAAGTACAGAGCTGAATGGACCCACCCATTAGACACCCCTAGATGCACCAGCACGTGAGGCTTAAGACATAAATTCCTGACGTGGCCTTCAGGTCATCCGCGTAATGTCCTTGACTTCTAGGTCAGTTGCGTTGTTTAATTGGCTATATAGGTCAGCCGTTCGACTAAGTATATTTCATCCCTTATGTTTCAAGAGGCACCCATGAGGGTTATGATTTTGGAAGCCTATGCATACCGTGGATAGTTGGTTGTCCCAAGGCCAAAGTTAGAAACCTTAACTGGACTTAACAAACATGTCTCCTAATTAATTAATGACTACGCTGAATATTTTATTGATTATAGTGTTATTTGCACACATATTTGTAGATGTAAAATTATATTCACTCAGTGTTACTGATTTGTTTCCGCCCTAATCCCATGTAACCAGAATGTATAAAGACAGGAGGATCCTGACAATGAAGGAATAGGATTTGATATCTGCGGTTGAGCGACATGGGACTCACAGATCAAATGCATTAGTTGATTCATTCAAACTACAAAGGCTTTTTTTTTTTTTTTTATTGTATAATTTATTTTTCATTTTGGATGTTTCCATAGACATTGAAATTTGGATTATCTTTTTAATTAAAGATTGAGATTTTAGTCAAAAGCCTGGATATTTATGCTTCCAATGATTTAACTCATGATGGTGTTGTGCTACTTGTTGGTTACGATATGGAGTCTGACAAGGCCCCGGATTCCAGATCGTTACAATTACACAATCATTTTTTTTGTTGAGTAGGTTTTACACAAAACCCTTCAATGGATGAACACTCACATATAACTCACCACAACAATGGCTGAACACTCACCCATAATTCAACAGTTACTTGGATTCACATTACCAAGTAACTGTTTACCCAAAAAAAAAGAACATTACCAAGCAAATGTGGAGTCTTCACAAAATTGTCTCCCCTTAATTTGAAACTCATAAACCCTTGATTTAACTATCTTGACTTTTTTTTATGAAAACACAACCAGATATTCACGCACGACTAGATTTTAAGTCCTGTAGAGGTTTGCCTAATTGGCTATTGCGACCATCTCCCCAAAACTCATAGCTTCAATTCATTGCAATAAATAAATAAATAAAATGTATGTTGCCGTATACACTTAAAGACAACAAAAACAAAAACTCGTCCAGATCCAATCGCACCTCACTGTGGGGCACATGCTGTCCCACTTTGGGATGGGACCGGGGGGATTTCAAGATCTGGGTGCTCCCCTCTGATTGACAAGAAAATCAGCATCATCCGATCATCCTAACCCTATCATCCATGGCCCACAAGTCCAGTCCATTAGCATGGGTGTACAGTTGATCCAACGGTCCAATCTATTCTCATGGGTGCAAACCCCATGTGAACTATTGTGGTGGTGGTGGTGGGTCCACTCAGATGGACCGTCAGGTGGGCCCCACTCTGGGTATGCACAATGCACACCTCATGCATAGGAAAATTTTCCTATATATAGATATGAAGATGCCTTTGATTGCGAATGAGGACTTCCAGCATATTCTGGATTAATTGAACATGAATGTCTAGGGCTCTCACTCACTCTCAAAGTTACCCTAAAAAAACTATTAAAAATAAACCGGTATTTCTCAACGATATTTTTATCTAGGAAGCGGGCAACAGTTTAAAGGGGAGTGTTAACACACGAGGGAAGAACCCTTTTTTTGTTACTTTTTACTATTTTCAACCAAATGTCCTTATATGTCATTCTGTCATTTTAGAACCCTCCTTGATTATATAAAAGAAGAGGCTTTTTATAATTACCAAAAATTTAGTAATAAATAAAGAAGTGCACTAGTCATCCTTGGGACTTGCGCACACTACCCAAATTATATCCCCATTATTCCCAGGTGGATTCCCCCTCTGGAGGATTGATTTGTGATGCAAACCCAATGATGAACTATCGTAGGTTCTCAGGCTTGGTAGGCCTTCAGGTGATAAATGACGCATAGCTATTCGCATTGCTCAATGAGGTTTAGAGAGCTATCCAGTTGTGCATCCTTCCACTTATTGTCAAAGGGTACTCCAGATATGCAACTAGGATGGTTGTACTGCCGTGTGGAGGCTGGCCAACATGATTAATGAACATTATGATTTTTCAGATGGTCCGTGTCTCCTTTCTTATACTCTCGGATTGGCCAATGGTAAGCCAGATTCTCTTGCGAAACAGGGTGTTTGGTATCTGGTTGACAAAGTGGATCCTTCGCATGAACTAGGAGGCTTGAATTTAGTTTGGCACTCGAATGTTTCTCTGTGCTGCTTTTGTTGTTGTACCATTACCTTTTTCCTTTGTCAGTTACCCTTTTCCCCACCCAAAAAAAAACACAAAACAAAACAAAACAAAAGGAACAACAGAGTACACTTGCAAAGGGTCTAAAACGTTCCCAACATGTAGATGTTCTGACGAAAAAAAAATAAAAGTAAAAAATTAAATGACTACTATTCTAATAGGCCAATATAAAAAACAAACAAATCATTGAAAAATTGCAGCCACCAATCAAACATTCAAGGTAGGCCCCACATGGTCAGGGGAGCTGCCCATATCTTTACACGCATTGCAGATGGATGAATTGGATGTCGCATAAGCAACACATGCTACACATCACCATCAGTGTGGAGTGGAATGGCCATGGAAAGAGATATGCATGATACGGGTGAAGCTCGTGCTAGTTATATGTAAAGTAACAAATGCAACTCATAGATAAGAGCAAAATAGCAGGCACAGATTACTTGATGAAATAAAATTTCTTTACCCTTTGAGACAAGATCATGCCATGAATACTGTAAACCTCGAAGCTTCACAATTATATTGGTTGGTTTTACTAGCGGTTTAATCTGCAATAGGACAACATAATAAAACATGTCAATGAACATAAACAACAGGTACAGAACACAGTAAATGAAGAAACAAGGCACTGACAAACTGATGGATAAAAGGAAGTTACTTACCTGAAGAAAGTATGCAAAAGAGAATTTGCATACAAAAATCACCAACCAGAAAAGAACATATCTGCAATTTGAGCCAATAGGAACATCATTACAAAATTAAGAAAACTAATAAACAATTTCCATCAGAGAAGCATTGCACAGCCCCAACAATAGTACTCATAAAACTACATTCTATCAGTACTCATATATTGCTTAAATCTCTTATTACCATTGAAAAACATTCATTCAACACTTGTATATCACAAACACATGACTAAGGCCTTGTTTGGTATGTCTATTCTTATTTTAATAGAGCCATATGAATTAGAGGCATCCAAAAAAGAGCCATAAAAAACAGAGGCTGAAAATAAAAACATGTTTGGTATTACACAGATCTATTTTAAATAGTTTGTTTGGTATATCCTCTAATGCCTGTTATTTAGAGGGGTAGTTTATGTCATAAAGTGAAGAAAGAAACTTACGACGTTTGATATCCCATACTGACCAAAGAGAACCCATACCAAAAAAGGCCAGGTTGCATTTTACTTCATTGTATAACAATGAATAAAAAACCCAGATCCCAAAAAAATAAAATAATAATAATAACGATAAAGCAAACAAATCTCTTTAGACAGAAGCCAAAAAAATTAAAAAATTGCTTCTACTCATCAGCACCAAAACATTGAAATGATAAATCACAGGCAGACATTCAGGTAAATCAACATTCAGAGTCAATACGCTCAAAGTTCAACATGCAGCAAAGATAAATCCAGCCTAATTCTACATCATCAGATTTCCCTATACATATCATATCCACAAATTCAAACACCAAAACCCTAAACCCATATGAAATACATGAAAAAATCAAACAGATGAAGATGAAGATGAGATGAAGACAAGAAATATGAGAAAAAAACACCATATCAGATTAAGCAATTCAATTTCACAAACCCATTAAACCCACCTTCAGGAATCCAAGAAAATAAAATGTAATAAAAAAATACAAACCAAATTTCAAAAAAATAAAATAAAAATACATCGCAGAAGTCACAGTTGGCATGTGGGATGCGGAAATCGGAAGCGGAAGCCTCCCTAGGTTGTTGGCCGCACAGTGTTGCCTCGTCCACGAGCACATGATGCCGGCCTCCCCCATCTCGCAAGCACTACACTAGATCTTCATCATCCCTTGGACTCTCACCAACCATCTCCATGGCTCTGCTGGAGTCCTCCCTCACGTGGCCAGTTTGCTGCAACGCTCTCCATGGCTCTGCCGGAGTCCTCCCTTACCTGGCCGGTTTTCGTCAACGTGGTGTTGCAAATGGTGATAGCGATCGAGTACCACAAGCGATGGCGATCAAGTAGCCATCGCCTTATGCTTTTGCCCTAGAAATTTCAGATCTTTTTCGATCTCTTTGGCTGATGGGGTTTTTTCCCTGAAAATCTCAGTCCTTTCTTGAAACCAAGGCATTGATCCTCTTCCTCTTTCTCGTTTAGATCTTCTTCTCTTACCCTTTGCTCTTTCTCTTTCCCTCTCACGTCCGTCTCCCTGTTTGGGCGTTCAAAGAAAATGGGTTTTTGTTTAGAGGATTTTCGGTGTCAATAAATCACCGTCTATGGGTATTTTCGTCCACAAAAGTAGCTTCCGCCTCTACTTTTCCCAGACCCATGCCTCTATTTTTCACGGGACCAAAATGGGAGCATCTCGTTTTAAGAGGATGAGCCTCTATTTCTCTAAATTACACAGAGGGTAAAATGATGAGCCAAACGCTCTTAATTTTTCAAACTCTGTCCGCTTTAGACGTTTAGACATATAGAGGGTAAAAATAGATTTGCCAAACATGCACTAATTCTATTTTTATTTTTTTGAATAGCAAGACATGACTAAAATATCATTAAGGCAACATAGTACCAAATCTGAAACCAAGATTAAACAGCAACAAAGCTCAAAAAGTGAAACCAGTGCAGCAAACCTGAAGTAATCACTCGCTTTTTCATAAAGACCACGCCCAACAAAGTATCGCTCCTGTAGATTGCAACAAAAATTATTCAGTTAGGACACTGACAGTACTAATATGAAAATATGCCTGACCTTAACAAAGTAGTTCGCAACATTAGAGAGAAAAAAAATTAAAAAAAATCAAAATCATGCGCAGCAGAAGTACCTGATAAATCCACTTAAAAAATTGAAAGAAGAACCAGCGATCGGACATCTCTGATAGAGTGTGACATGCTGGAAATTTAAGTAACAAAGCAAGGAATATACGTATCCCAGCATATACACCCAATACCAGAATATAAATGCGAAAATAGTATGAATCCGAGTTCCGGTTATTTTTTTCCTCCAGAACCTTCCTGTAATTCAGTTAAGAAAACACAAATTTAATACTAAAAATAAAATAATTATCACAAAGCAATAGCTAATAAGGGTCAGTTGCATAGTTGCAAGCTAATGCAGGAAGCAAAGCAAGACATGAATCTATAGAATGCCTCACTTAGCAAAAATTTCTTGGAGCATATAGTGCCGGCTAATGCAGGAAATGAAGCAACAATTGAATCTATAGAATGCCTCGCACTTGTAGCATTTATGGAGAAGTGTAAAACAAATAAAAAAAGGTCATCACCAAGTGCAAGTCCCGCCGAAGCAGGGTCCTAGGAGGGTCCAGACAGGAGACAGACCTAACCTTTGGCAATTTTGCACAAAGTGGCCGCTCGCAAGTCTTGAACATACGTTATTATGCATGGCACCCGAGATTTTTACCATTGCACCAAAAGCAATGACCCTAGAAGTGCAAAACAAATATGGGAAACAAAATGAAAAACATATGTATTTGTGAAGGGAATTTCCTAAAAACTATGGTCCATTTGAAATGGAGGATTTTAAATGGCAAATGCACGAGGGGACTCACAGGTAGACGTAAGTGACAAATACCGAACTGATGCCAAACCAAAAGAATCTAATAAATAGCCTTGAGATAGCCAAGCCTCTTGCTGTTGCATATGCCCCAAACATGAGAATGACATCCAAAAAACCTGATAATTCAATGATGAAGGATTTCAGGACAAAGGCTTGATAAAATATATATATATATATATATATAAAAGCAAGAAAGTATGGCATTGATTCAATTAAAAGGTCGAATATACAAATACACAAAACACAGATCAAGCTTAAAAGCTTTACAAGGGAAAAAAACAACATACTCTCAAGGAAGTTCATAATAGCAAATGTTGGCCCAACACTAAGTACTTCTTTAAAAGTATCAAGATTAATGGTTTCCTTGTTGAAAGCTATGATTGTCAAGCCCTATGTAAATCAAAGAAGCAATGTCAGTTATAAAAGTCATAACTGGACAATATGACGAATACCATAATGAATCTATTGAGGTACACCTGAAACATCAAGACCAAGAAAATCCAAAGACGATGAAAACTTCGGTATAAATGAAGAAATGTCCGGTGTTCAACGAACGAGGTCTTCCCTGTCTGCCATTTTTTTAAGAGACAAAAGAGAAAAAGTGAAACAAACTTTCCATGAGATATTGTGTACCAAAGCAGAAAGTACTGAAGTCTGAAACCCTCACAAAAGTAAATATATGATAAAAATTATGTAGTGGTGGAGAGGAAGAGAGGGAGAGATCCTTGCACTTTTACTATTAATTACAATGAAATTTAAAAGAAAAAAGAAAGGAAAAAAATAGTTAATCACAGTTATCTATGCACTGGAAGTCAATGTAGTGACAGTCTTGTTATACATTAGCAGCCTTATGACCAGCCTCTCTGAATACAAGAAAATCATAATAATGCATCATATCATGCTTGTTGTTCCCTATTCTTCCTACTCTGTCTTGCAAACATTTATGGGCATACTTCAATGCAGCCATAAGTTTAGGTCTACAAAAGTGTAATTTCTAATCCAAAATCTCAGTACTGCACAAAAAGTGACTGCCGCATAATGAGCTTCAAAAAATGGGTCAGATGTAGCCCAGATCCATTGGGCCCAAGGTCCACAGTTGGCCTAGCAGGACAAACTAGGTATAACAAGAGGCCAAAGCCTTTCAATTAAACAATAAGTCAAATACCCTATAATATCTTTGTTAGGATTATTAAGTATCTTCCTCAGTTTAGTTTCCTATTTTATTAGGGCCTAGGTTCATTGAATATTATATTTTACGGAAAGAGAATCCATGTGGGCAAAGGAAAATACACTCTTTGGATGTCAAAAATGAATTCTTAAAATCATTCAATAACAACAATTATATTCAAAACTCCTCTCTTTAGGTAGAACCCTTGAGTAATATGTTGCCTTGAAGGTGCCTACATTTGGGCGGACCCTTGCACCAATCCAGCTACGTCATTGTGGGTTTGAGTCATGTCATAATTAAAGAACAAAAAGACAAATGACTACAATTCCATCCCAACTTTAGTGAGTAAAAAGCAAAGCAATAAAATTACCAAAATTACCAATAAAATCATTCCCTTCTTTCTAACGAAAGTAAACTCGTTTCCCTTGAAAATATGCCTAGTTTTCTTACCTCTGATAAAATATATTGGAATACATTATTGGACCATACAAAGGTGAGCACCACATATCGTACTATGTCCATATTACTTTTATCTCTCAACAACTTCTTAAATAATTTTCATCTTTAGTAGTAAAGTGAACAGCATGACTATGATCACCAAGTCAGAAGGATACAAAGAACAATTTTATAAATTCACTTGAAAAAAAAAAAAAATGATCTACTTGAATAAGAGCTATAACTCCCTATAGGAGGTTCCAAATAGAAGTATCCCACTGGTGCCTCTGTAAAGGACAAATTAAACATAGTGCGCAAGGGAACTAAAAAAATCTAGAAACTACCATAAAAAAATAGACAATATGTAGAAAATATGATCATAAATCTATAAACTGACCTTTTTCCTCTTCTTTGGTTTCATCAAAAAAGGAGAACTCTCCCGCATAGGCCATCCCAACTCAAAGCAAGAAGGCGACCTATAGATACACAAGGAATGAGCAGACAAAATGTGTTCCCAAAAATCAATTGATGCACCCAAAAAAAGAACCGCTAAGACAACAAATATTGAACCAGAAATATTCATTGAAGTCGTCGTAATTCCTCCATGCTGAGTGCGCAGCTTTTCCATTGTTATTTTCAGCAGCCTCCTGGAAATATAACAGGACGTGAGGATGAAAAATGTAACATGAAAGCAGACAATTAGAGAAGACATAAATGATAGAAAAAAGTCAAAGTCAACAAATGATTTAAAAGAATTATGTAGTTTTATGCTTAACAAGACAAATCTACCATGGTTTCTGCACCTTATTTTAGTCTATACGACGCTTAACTTCTGAATGTGTTAGGCTGTGTTTCTTCGCCTCAACCATTTTCATCAAAGATGAGTACCTTCTGAGAATGTTTGTATTTTTTGGACTATCCGACTATTTTCATTAAAGATGTACCTTTAAAAAAAAAAAGTGATTATATCACATAGGATATTCACCAGTTATCATTTCAAAAACAATTGCTCAAACTAGAGAACAGGAATGGTCCCATTTTTAAAACGCGGCATGCAATATCAATGTTTTGAAATGCCATTCGATAAAGATACTTCAAAACTTAGTAGTATTGACGCACATAATGCATACTTGAATTTGAAAAGTCAATCATAAGTTATAGCCAATAACCTCAGACCAATTTTTGAATGGCCAAGAGAACCATCACCTTAGACTTGCTCCTCACATATTAAATCATGGTCCTATGACTTTTGTGCTTTGCCACCAAAATTAGCCACTTAGATTTTATCTTCATCACAAGGCAGGGCAAGAGCAGCAGGCCCACATAATTCCAACCATCCTACACTTGCTTTTTTTTTAATGATATTGACAATATTTTACTAAGGCAACACATCTGTACAAGAGGGATATACAGATGGCTACGAAAGAAACTTTTTTTTGAAATGGGTGGCTATGAAAGAAACAAAGCAACAACAGCCACACAATAGCCCAAAACAAAGGAAAGCATTAAGAGATAGAAAACATATAATGCACAATCGTCAGGCTTTGACGACCAACTCCCTCCTCAGCCAAGGAAGCCACCGGCGAATTGGCACTTCTCTTGACATGAACAAAGGATATTAAAAGCAAAAACACATACGTTTGCAATTCAAAAAAAGAAAAATACAACTGCTATATACCAAAAACAAATGATGTGATCCAAAGCAATCCACTGACATGGGAACTCCTTGAAACTAAACCAACAATAAAGGAGCAGCGTAAAAGATCCACCAACCTTCACTATTGTCTCATAAATGGGACAAATGACTTTCTGAAGATAAGAAACAGAACCATTTTCATCCCTACAACTTGCAGCTGGCAAAGCTTCAGTCTTGTCTAAAATCAAATCCAACTCCTTCGCCATCTGCATGTTAAAATATATGTTCAGTTTAATTATACACATGACAGCATGTATATGCATTCTGTGTGTGTATACATACAACAATTTATTGCAGACACACTAGAAAAGTAGTTGCCAAAACATGACATACTTGCAAGATGCTGAAGAAGAAGAAACCAGAAGAAACAGGTAAAAAGATTGGTGTCCTAAAATACTCACGTTGTGAAATATATAGCAAATGCACTCAGGAAGAAAACGAACATTGGCTGCTTCACCCCAGATGAGAAAGTACAAGGAAACCAAAATAAGCTTCCTGTCCCTGTTGATCGCTTCTACGCTATATAATTAAGTAATCATTTGTCAGTCTAGGCAGATGGAAGATTTTCCAAAAAAAAACTTTAAGTACAGTAATTACCTATTCCATGCAAGGCGAATGCGCAAGTATCTGCACCATTTGATGTAGTTATCCAACACCTTTAGGAAAACCTCAGTTATAGCTTTCTCATCAATTTTCTGCAGATAGAAAAAAGGAACTATGAAACTGGATCGCACCTCCACATCACAAATCCAATGTATCGAATTATAATTGCATATTTACATCTTCGGCTATTGGCCAATCAAGAAGCAACATATACACAAAATAGATATAACAGAGACGAAAATGTTGAGGTGGATGTATGGTAAAACTAGGAAGGATAAAATTAGAAATGAGCAATTTCGAGAGCATTTAGGGCCCGTTTGGCAATGTAAAGCTTCCATTTTTCAGACAAGGGGTCACACACTCACATCAAAACTACACATCTTCAAAATTCCCTCCTTTTAAAAGAAAAAAAAAAGGGTCAAAAGCAACCCCTTTTCTCCACTAAAAGACAAAAAAAATAGGCTTTTTACACAGAAAGTCAAAAAGATTCCCTATCAATCCACTAAAGATAAAATACCATCATAACCCCCTAATATTTTATTCTCTTTTGATTGGATGCTACATCACTTTTACTTTAATAGTAAATTGCCAAACGGGCCCTTAGGGGCAGAAACAATAGGGGATAAAATTAGGAAAACCCGTTTGAGATGGTTTGGGCATGCCCAAGCAGGCCGGCAACGGCGTCAGTAAGAAAAAGTTTGGGTATGCAGCATAGTTGTCAATTCCGTTTAGTCGTCATTTTGGTCTAGCCTCCAAGATGAAATATTCCGGTATTTCAAAATGTTGGTAAAACTTTTCGGGGTAACTTTTTGGAATAATAAGAATTAAAAAATATATACATATATGTAAAAAATAGAAAAATATAATAAATTATGTATGTTTCTTGATATGGACATTGAGAAAGAAATTAAAAAAAAAAAAAAAAAAAAAAGTGAAAATTGTGCTACAAACCGAAATGGACCGGAATGGCCCGGAATTCAAACCGAGTTTTTTTTACCCCCCATTCCGTTTCGGTCAAAGGACATGAACGAAAAATTTCGAGTCATTCTGGCCGAAACAAAATGAAATTGACTAATATGCTATGCACGTTGATGGCCCACCAAGAGGAAGGGGTAGTCCAAAGAGTCCTTGGATGCAAGTAGAAAAAATAGATGTGAAGAAGTGCAACTTATCTAAGGATTTGCCTCAAGATAGATCAGAATAGAGAAATAGAATTCTTGTAGCCGACCCCAATATAGTTGGGACAAGGCTTTGATGCTTATGATAATTTACATCTTTAAATCTTATAGTAGGACCAAACAATAAAATAAAATAAACACTCAAAAATGGCCCATAAACAATGGCCCTGGGTTGCTAATAGACTTCCATCCAATGTTAACTATGGTAGCATGTTTCAATGTCGTTCCTCCAAAATTTCACCATCTCATCCCCAAATCTTCATCATCCATCACCACTTGGACAATGAGAGCACAATTGACCATAGTGTCTTGCAATATCATCTTGAAACAGAGAAATGTCAGAGAAGCTACAGAATTACGCCTCTTCTTTTCTAGCATGAGTGCTCTCTTGACTCATGAGTCATAGCTTCACGCCATTAGGAAGGAGAGGACTCCATGCCATTTCCAAATATGAGGGAGAATCACAAAATAAACACTAAGATTTTTGGGTTGGTTATCAGTTACAATATGAAAGGTTGCCACATGAAACAAGGCAGAAAAAAGAAATCCCTTTTTACATCCAATAAATAGTTAACCACTTCAAATTCTTCCCTAATCTAAACACTATCATAACTTCTCAATAAAACACTAACTAGAACTCTTTGGCATAAAGAGATCAAATTCTGCCACATAAGAGATTTCACATGAATAACAGCTTTAACTTTATCAAAACGAAGGATGAAAATAGCGGTAGCGGCGGGTGTAGCAGCCTACCGCCAAAACACTATGTAGCGGTGCGCTTTGAAAAAAAAATCTGAAAAAAAACTCCATAAAATCCAGAATATTGGAAAATGATAGAAAATGTTTTTTTTTTTTCTGAAAAAATAATTAAGATAAGGGGGCGTAGTAGTCCCCTCATTGCATGAGGTCCTGTGTCGTTGACAGTATTGAACCACTGACAATTTTGATCTATTTCTCTACATATATTCATGTTCATTTATGATTAGTTATAATATACTAAGTTAGAAATGGATAAAATGCTTATAATTAAATAGTATCTTCAAAATTATATCACTATTATGCATTTCAAAATCCAAATAAGCAATTTAACACAATTGAGCATAACATATTACTATCGAAGTGAAATTTGGTTAGGGATCTATTTCCAACAAGAGTAAAAAGCAGCTAGGGCCATATTTTTTTATTAGAGTGGAATTTATTGTTTCTATCAAAGTGAAACTTGGATAGGCCCTATTTCTTATTACTGTGAAATTTGGCTAGGCTCATTCTTATTAAATTGACATTTGGCTGGGGCTCAATTTTTTTATTTAAGTAAAATCTGGTTAGGGCCCTATTTTTCTATTAGAGTAAGATTTGGTTAGGCCCCTGCCTATTAGAGTCAATTTAGCTAGGGCCTTAATTTCAATTAGGGCCAAATTTGGCTATGCTTATTTTGGATGGGCTCATTTAATTTTTTTCAATAGTTTTTTTAATGGTCTTTTTTAGTGGTTTAATAATAAAAATTGGATGCTTTCTCTGAAGCATTATTTTTAATGATTTTTAATGGTTGTTTTTTGAATGGATTGATTTTTTTAATGGTTTTTTTTAGTATTTTTTAATGGGTTTTTAATGGTTTTTTATTTTAAGGGGCACATTTAGTTTTTATTTAAGCATTTCATCAGAAGAAGAGAACGAGGGGGGGGGGGGGGGGGGGGGGTGGGGGGGGTGTGTGGTTCATCGTGGGGCCAGAAATTCACTTAGAATAAAATGAAAGAGGGACCATAATGTTGCCCTAGCCCCTAGCTTCCGTCCAAAACATAAGCAGCATCGAGAGACTGAGAAGTGGGAAAGGAAAAGAGAGAGGAGGAGGTTTGGTGTCTGCTGCCGTTGCTACCACATCCCGCCAGGTATGTCGTCTGCAAAATCCTCTCTCTCTCTCTCTCTCTCTCTCTCTCTCTCTCTCTCTCTCTCTCTCTCTCTTCTCTCTCTCTCACTCCTCTCTCCTTCCTAAAAAGTAACGAGAAAACAGCGAAGAAAAAGAAAAGAGAAGGGGGGGGGGGGGGGGGGGGGGGGAGCGCTATGGAAATGTGTGGCGGTCGTAGGAGCTGCTATGGGCCGTTAAAGTTGTGAGCGGCGATAGATCAGTTTTAGCGTAGCAGTCCCGATTTATCAGTTTTTCATCCATGATCAAAACTTGACAATTAAATCCCCTTCGTTGACACAGACACCTAACTTAAAGCAGTTTCTACTAACAGGACTCTCAACTAACAGCATTTCAGCTGCTTTGCATCGAATACTTGACTAGAGTAACCTGTGCAAGTGAGAAACCCAACTTTGAGTTTTCACAGTGCAAAGGGTGGGATCGAAAGGTTTACCAAGCCCATAATGAATCGTACATATGTAAATAAATGTGTATGTATGTATACAGCGAGTGAGAGAGAGATATAGACAGAGTGTGTAGAGAGAGAGAGAGAGAGAGAGAGAGAGAGAGAGAGAGAGAGAGAGAGAGAGAGAGAGAGAGAGAGAGAGAATGGAATAACATGACACCAGAATCAAAAGGAGGAGAATTATAGGAAAATGTGTTCATCGGCTCATCCTCGGCAAATTTGTAATTTTTGTAGAAATCTTAAGTTACAGGGCTCATAAGTGATTCTTTACATGGTTATTGTTGCTATTGCCTAAAAGTTTAGATGAATATGACTAATTTTTTTCTCTTTTTTATCATTCAAAACAAAAACAAAAAAAAAAAAACACTCTTTTTTTCCCTCTTTTTTTTTTTTTTAGATTCATGAATGACTAAACTTTGCAACCATTGAATGTACCATAAAAATGCAGTCCAAACAGTTCTTTGCAGGTAGGTAAGAATGGTGCAACAGCAAAGCTGCCCCTTATGAATATACAAACTACAATGCAATTAAGATGTAGTAATAATAGCTCACAAAAGCTCTGGAGCACCGAGAATCTTCACAACTACATTTGAGGTTTCTGTATGACAATTTATTAAGAACGTACTACCTCAAAATATGAGTACTTAAACAAGTACTTGAATATTAATCTTCTAGTTAAAACATGAGAATGCAACTCACAGGTTCAGCGTCAGCCGGTATGCCGAGATGAGACTGCGCATTCGCTAATGAAAGAACCACATGTTCACGCTGGTTACAGATATTGTCTTTCTGCAAATGACAAATGCAAACAAATAAGCAAGTAATGATGAGGAGTTGCATGCAAAAATCAAGATATTGGGAGGAATAAATAAATAAAACACAAATGTGCAACAAATCTTAATGGAAGCTCTGTTTCCAACGTGATGTGATAAATGTCTTCTCATTTACATTTTCCTTTCTGTTTCAAAATCAGTTTAATTCCATACGAACAGTTGAAATCAAAAATTGTGAATAAATAATTAAACCTAACCTCAACATTATCAGCATATCCTACGATTGGTAAGTCAAGCCAAACAAACAACCCAAAAAAAAAAAAAATGGAACATCTGAAAAACAATGGGCTAAAGTGCATAAACTCAAACCTGAAAACCGAATACATATTGTAGGAGATCAAACATGTCCAAACTGTGCGGACGGGAAACCTCAGGACGAACAGGAAGTCGAGGGAAGTCAACAGTGCAACGTATAGCAGATATTGCAGCTCTAACCTGAACAAAATATCATAAATAGACCATTAATATTAATTGACTCTGCCAGCAATACTCCATCATGTGGCATCTAACCCTAAATCAAGGCAGTCTGCACCAGACGAAAAGTCATATATTTCTTACAAAAAACTATACAATAAGTTGTAATTCAAGAACATAATTAATATTGACAAGACTAAATGATTATACTCATAATTATCAGAACCGAGAGCAACTAAGTGGTCATTCTAGGTATAATGTTGTTTACTAGGAAATCAAATGCACAACACATATCCAAGTCAAGGAGCATGGGAAAAAATTCATGTAATTTATGATATTCTTCATAATTTTAAATGAAAAAAGATGTAAGAAATTACTTCTGGAAAGAATCCAATAGCATTGGTTAAAGCCGGTGCATCTAGGGGTACAATATTGTATGAAGTAAGTTCTCCCACCAAGGCTGCATCGGATTTCTTTATCCTTCTTAACTGACACAGACCAAAGAAAAGAAAAGGACAAGTGAGCAAACTCAATTATCTCACATTTCAGTTAGTAGCAAGTATGAGCCGGCAGGTACAAGTTAATGCGCAGACTAATAGCTTCTCATGGAAAATCAATAAATAAGAAGAGTAATGAGCCCTCATCGAATTGCAATACAGGAAAATATGGTTTAATGGGCATTGTGAGTTTTTAGCTCGAAGGAGAATTCATGTCTAACTCCAATAAATAAGTTAAACAATTCATGACTATGGATTGATGAGAAAGCATTTACTTAAAAGGTTTTGATAATGCACTTGAGCCTTGCTATTCTATAGACGGAAAGAAACCTCCACAAGTTTCAAGGGTTTTTTTCCCCTACAATTGTAGGATTTCAAAAAAGAAAAGGAGAAATTTAAGCTTACCTCCTCAGCAATCAGTCTGCCTACCCCATCTGTGGCCCCATCTTTGGAAAGAACCTCCATAACCTCGACTAAGGCCCTCAGTGTGGTATAAACCTTTTTCATGTCTAAAGAACTCAGTTCCAGCCTGGCATAAGAAGTACAACATAAATAAGCCAGCTTCTACACATGACGTTTCAGCATAGGCAGAACAGCAGAAGCACTTTTTTTATCAGTAAGGCAAAGAATCACATTGAAAATCAGTTATATGTCATTGAACTACCTGTAATGGGATTTGTACGTTTAAAAAATTGAAAATAAAGGAGAATGATACATGTCAGCTGATGTTCTGGGCGACTACCATAGACATTTTTAAGTAGACCCAAAAAAAGAAATCTCTGTAAATTCAAAAGAATATTTAAAAAATCCAATCCCATTGCATGATCTAATAAATGCATCCTTTCCAGGATTCAGGGTTTCAGTTCCATTGCCTGATTGAACAATTAAACCCAAGTGAGTTTCAATTTTAAAACAATGCAAATAGCCTGAAATGAAATAAAATTGTTTGCCATTGGGTTAAATCAACATAGTATTCAAGAGCTTCATCGAAGAATCCATTTTCATTTTCCCCGCCACAATTCCCGGATTCACCGAATTCAACGAACCTAGTAATTCATGTAAAGCAATATACCTAACCCACAGTACTTACTCTCCCAGCCTTGTGCTGAATGTTCCAGACTCCCTCCATCTTTCTTCTATTTTCTGGATATCATCTACTCTGTGCCGCCGTTTATAGTTTTGGTAAAACTCCCATAGCAGTTCAATATCGCGATTTCGATCAATTCTCATTCCCTCCTTCTTTGCAAGCTTTTGCTGCACATTCATCCAGCCAACACCCCCACAAACAGTTAAAAACCCATGAACAGCCAACTTCAACAAAAATGCCCATTTGGATGCCTAAGCAAATTCGCTTCAATTACCTTAATTACAGACATTAGACCAGTCTTGAACTGGAGTACACCTCTCCCAATGCTGTTCGGGTCCAGATTCTGCGCCATCGAATACGCCTGCTCGCACACTGTAACAAACATCAACAGAACAGAAAAAGGAAACACTCCGTCACTTCGGTTTTCAACTACCGGGAGAAAAACCCTAGATAGGATATTCAACAACAATCAACAGTGCTCGCATCTAATTCATTCAGAAGTGACGAACGATAAAATGGAAGTGAGAAATTTACGGATTCTCGCAACGTTGGGATCCTCATCTTGGATCTCATCTGCTGCCTGGAGGATCGCGTCGATGTTGCTGGTCTTCTCGAGGGATGGAGGGACGGCACCGGCGAGTCCGCCGGAAGTCCGATCGCGGCCCTTTCCAGCATGCCGGAGCCTCTCCTTCTGTAGGGTCGCGCGGACCAGGCGGTCCCAGTTTTCGTAGGCATCTCGGTATTCTCGCATCGCTGCGAACTCGAAGCCCTAATTCTGACGAAATGGAGCTCGGAAGGCCAGATCTGGAGCGGAAAGTTCAAGCCTTTGAGCGAAGAGATCTAGGGTTTTTGAAGAGGAGGATGACCGGATGAAGAAATGGAGAAGTAAAAGGAGTGTCAGAGAAGAAACGCGGGATTGGAGATATAAGAAGAAGAAGAAGAAAGAAGAATAGATGAGAAGATCCTGGGAAGAGAAAGTGGGAATGGAAGAGGCTGGGGAGCAGGAGCTGACTCGACCGCCTCGTGGTTTTAAAAACACGGTTTCGGATATTGGAGTGCCACGTCCGAAACGTTACGTGCTGAACGTTTCAATTTGGTGTGATGAGATGTCCCGCTTGATTTTGACGCGGGCTAGCTTAGATTTTAGATTTTGGCATCACTGGCATTTTCTTTTCATTTTGAGGATTTTACCGGTGACCCGTGAGTCTAATATATCATTTTAACTTGCATTAATTTTATATCATTTTACTTTCAACTAAGCATCCCTAACGACTTTAATTTTATAACACCGAGTATTCCTAGAGACCTTATGGTGTACACAAATTAGAATAAAACAGGCGTATTTCCTCGAAATTTCATTGTCAAAATGTCTATTTTCCTTCTCCCCATTCATTTGCGCCCATTTCTTCCAATCCAACCGTCCAACTGTGGTCCCCTTCACCTGTCACTTATGAGATGTCAATATCAAGCGTGGCCCAGACACCATCGGCACTTTCATCGCACCAGTGAGTGTCGAGTCACGGTGCAAGAGAGCTGCCTGTAAAGCGTCTTCACCTCAACGTTATTGATCACGGTCCTTGGGGTGCTTCATCCAAATCTTCTTGAAGTGGAACCCATAGTGGGGTCATAGAGACTATCAAATTTACTCATTCATGAAATCGCAGTGATAAGAAACAACGTACTCCCTCTTATGTAGGGGTGTAAAAAAAAAACAGGAAAACTGTATAACCGAACCGAGCCGCGGCTAATAACCATATTTCAAGATTCGGTTACAGTTACGGTTATTGAAATCCAAAAATCGCACGGTTCGATTCGGTTACGGTTTTCCGTAATAATTCACGGTTATTAACCGAACCGAATCGTATGATACGGTTCGGTTAACTGTATGCGGTTAACCGTACCATTTACAAATAAAAGAACAAATAAGGGGGCTGAATGAAATATTTATTACCTTATTCAATTGTTCCTTATGTACCATTTTACCTTCAATCATTCACATTTATCCCCTTATGTGAGGAAGGCATTCCACGATTATTAACCATAACTGAACCGTTTAATACGGTTAACCGCGGTTACGGTTCTCCACGTTTTTTTTTTTTTTTTTTTTTTTGTATGATTACGATTACGGTTTTAAAATACAGAAAACCGCGGTTACGGTTCGATTAACGGTTTTCCCAAATTGATCGATTAACCGAACCGTTACACCCCTACTCTTATGTATGTACTTAGTGTTATGTTGCTTGCTCTGTTATCATAATGAGGACAGAGAGTGACACACTAGCAGGATACTGGCACTTGAAGTTGTTAATTGCGCTCTATTATCATGATGGGGATAGAGAGTGATGCACTAGCAAGATATTGACACTTGAAGTTGTTACTTGCTCGCTCTTATATCACGATGAGAACATATAATAATTAAAATACTAATACTTGAAGTATTTTTTGTGGATCGGTGCAGTTCTCCAAGTTACTATGCATACTCTAAATGAGATACTCTCGAACACCCCAACTCCTCGTAGCAATGACTACATTGTGGATGAGATAGACTACTTGACTCCCAACATCCCCAAGAGCGCCGGCATGGAGACGCAATAAGGCCCCACCATATATGACAATCCAGCCCAAACGACTCATAAAATGCCAAAGGGGAGCATCTAATAGCACATACTTTCGACAAAGAGGATGTGGGAGGGGACCACAGTTGGTAGGAGAGCAAAGAGCAGCAGACGAATAAGATGTTGGAGGGGACCACAATTAGATGACTGGGTCGGTGCCTGGGTGCAGACAAACGTGGTAAAGGGAAATAAATTTGTTAACAACAAAACACAGTAAAACATGTCTATTTTGTTTTAATTTGTGTACACCGCAGGGTCCCTATGGACCCTTAACGTCATAAAACTAAAGTCGCTGTGGACGTTAGTTGAAAGTGCTAAAAAAAAAAAAAAAAACGTTTTCAGGCAAAATGACTGATTTTGTGCAAGGTCGGTTAAAATAATCTTTTAGGCCCACTGGTCACCTAAAGTTTTTTTTTTTTATCCTCTTTCATTTTTCATGTGGACGGGCGTGACAAAACGAGAGAAATCCACATGGAAAAAATTCGACATGTTTAGGGCCTGTTTATTTTACTATATTTTCATAAATTCCTATATGTGAAATTTCCGAATTTCCAAATAAGTTTGAATTATTTGATACTCGTTTAGAATTAGCATCCAAAAATTCCCTCAAAATGCTGATAAGGTAGAATTCATGAATTCTCAAATATCAATTAGGGCCTTCTATATGGCTGGAACTCATAAATTCTTGATAGATAGTGGCTACATACACACTACAAATACCTCTTTACACTACATTAAAAAATAAAAAATTTCCTAAACTACCCCTATCCCTCTCCTCCCCTCTCTTCATATCCTTGCTCCGGCAACCTCACCAGCTGTCGCTCCATCTCCCTCTCTTTCTCTCTCTGCTTCGGTAGCCCCATCTCCCATGCCAACCTCCGCCCTTCCCTCTCTCTTTCTCTCCTGCGCTGGCAACCCCCACCCACCCTCATCCCCAATCCACCCCCTACCCTTCCCTCTCTCTTCCACCTGCCCTCATCCCTAGCCCGCCCGCCCCCGCTCCCAACGCACCCCCCCCCCGGCTCCCAACTCCCACCATCCATGAAAATGAGAGATAGGGAGAGGAAGAAGGAGAGCGAGAGGAATCGTGTCGGGCGAGGGGGCTGCCGGCGATGGGGTCGAGTGGAGATGGGGAAAGGGAGAAGGGGAGGAAGAAGGAGAGCGAGAGGGGTCCCGTCAGGCGGGGGCTACCGATGGCGGGGGTGTAACGAGGTCGGACGGAGGTGGTCAGAGCAGGGAGAGGGAGAGAGAAGGTGGGAGAGGGTTGGGGTAGTTTAGGAACTTATTATTATTATTATTATTTTAAATGCAGTGTGTGGAGAGGTGTTTGTGGTGTGCATGTAGCAGCATTCTTCTTGATAATAAATAAAGAATTTGAAAATGCTAGGGAGCACGATGTCACATCATGTACCAAAATCTCTAACCACGGGAATTATAGTAAATAAACAGGCCCTTAATGTACGTAAACAACAACGTTGGTAAATTAATATTTTTTCAATATAGATTGATGGCCCATACAAAATAAGGATCTACACGAGAGGATATCATTATATTTGAATAGTACAACTTATCTAAAGATTAAGCTTGCTAGTGGCCTTTTTCTTCGTATTTATGAAATTTAATTCTCGAGAATTATGAATATTTACGGACAAAATCTTTTACATCCTTGTAAATTGGTGGAGGGACCACGAAGTAGAGTGGTCAAACTCACCTTTAGATATTAGTAAAAAATTATGGTAAATAGAATATCCATATATAGCATCAGGAATATATATTAATAAATATAAAAAATTCAGAACATGTAGACTACCATATCTTATGTGGAAGAAAAAGGATCCCCCATTTGGACCAATTGGGAGGTGCCATAGAGGGAGAGATGGCCAATAGGGGCGATTCAAATTCAATGTAGAGACATCAATATATGGGTCCTCATGAGATTTATATGGGTCCTCATGAGATTTGATGATACAACGGTTCCACGTAAGCCATTATTTATTAGAATGCTTGGTTTTGAGTGTTAGGGAAGTACCAAAATTCCATGCATTGTCAAAATCCCACATAAAATTCAAGAATTCCGGTAAAATATTTCATAAGATCCATATAATTAATTTATATATAAAAAAATTGAACGACGAAATGGGCCAAGCGAGTGCTGGATTAGTCTCGGGGAAGACCTTCCTTGTAAGACTTATTTCGCACGTGTTTGACACCTCTATCTAACCTTTATTTGTCTAAGCAAGAGGTTTGAAAAATAAGAGTGTTTCGCAATGAACTTACCTTCTATCCTCTTTAGAGAAGTAGATAATTAAATCCTCTTAAAATGAATTGCTACATTTTTTTTTGGCTTGTAAAGAGTAGGAGCTTTAGCCTTTATTTTTATTTGTTCTCATTTTGTTGTTCTCTGTTTTGGACGGCTCTATCAAAATAAGAATAGAAATACCAAATAAGGTGTTGAGTCTATAGATTGTTAGCTTTGGCTCTTAGTAGATGGCCTATGTTGCCGCCTGGTGGCCTTGATCCTGGTCATTTCCTGTGAAGGAGAGGGAGGATAAAGGAAATGAAAGGAATAAAAAAAAGTATATATGTTTTATTTTTTTAATTTGTTTTTGATGAGTCAAGCCCAAATGACTCAGTCCACAATGACGGGTCAGACCCAAACCATAAGGGCGGATCAGGTCCAAGAGATTCAATTCACAATGTTGGGTCAGGTCTGAGTGACCCGAGGCCGTGTTGAGCCCAGGTCCAGATCCACTCGTCATGGGTCGGGTCCGGGTCCGAATCCACGAAGTACAAAGTCAGCGTGTCGTTACCTTTCACCTGCTTTTACCAAGTCTTGCGGAGGAAATCCTACCTACCTCGTCTGTTGAGGGCGGTTCGGAGACTCCGCCGAAGGGAAGCATCCGCTGCTGAAGAGTCGTCCCCATCTGTTAGGGGACGACTATAAAACACAGAGCCCCTCCAGCACTGGGGGGCAAGCTATTCCAATCAATCTTTACCACCATCTTTCTATTCTCCAAATCTGTAATCGCTACACGTTTGAAAAGTATAATCACCATTTTAAAGTGGACATAGGTCACACTGATCGAACCACTATAAACCTCTCTCTCATTCTCTCTCTATTTTTCACATTAGTTACTCTAAACTTGACCGGTGGTGCCCGAAATCCATTTTTGGCATCATCAGTTTGGCGCCATCTGTGGGAAACGTCAAAACTCTCACTTCATAACACTTCATTTTCGAAAGCTATGGTGACCACCACCAGATCAACAAGGCGACAAGAAAACAATTCCAGGCGAGAGGAAGAGGACAATCCTCCACCAAATAATCCTCCTCCAAATGCTACCGCTCCAGGTCCCACTCCCCAACAGTTGTTGGCGACAATGCAGCAGCTGGTAGCCCAAAACCAGCAGATCTTACAACTTATGCTTGCAGGCCAAGGAGGAGTGCAAGCTGGAGGAGCACAACAAGGAGCTCCTCGTCAGGGAGCGCCTTGCCAGGGCGACCATCCACATGGTGCCCAGGGGCTGGGCGCCCAGGGGAGGCCTGGGCGCCCATCCCCCTAGCGCTGGCGCCCAGGGATTTCCTCATAACCCCCCTCTCGGAGTGCTATTTGTTGACCCTCAATGTCGTACCCATCACGGAGTCCCTCTACCCCAAGGTGGAGCCCATGTTGGAGGACCCCCACCTCCAGGAGGAGCAAATCATAGCGGTCTTCCACCTCCTCTCTCTGTTTCTAATAGGGAGGAACCTCATTTCCAAGAGGAGGAGGACGAAAATCAAAGCGTGGAAGTAGGGAGTCACTTCTACGATCGATCTAGGGAGCCAGGTAATCAATGGGAGGAAAAGATTAAAGAAATGCAGAATCAGATTGGTAATATTTTCAATGCCATAAGAGCGCAGGCACCAGAAACAGTAGATTACCTAGTCGGGTGAACAGATACACCGTTCAAACCCAACGTGGTGAACTACCCGCTCCCTCGGAAGTTCAAGATGCCATCCGTGGAGACCTTCGATGGAAGGAAGGATCCATTGGACCACCTTGAGACGTACAAAACCAAAATGCAATTGCATAATATCCCGGACGAGATAATGTGCAGGGCGTTTCCAACTACACTGAAGGGTTCTGCTCGACAATGGTTTGCCAACCTCGCCCCATCCTCCATCGCCACCTTTGGAGAGTGGAGCAAATCATTCGTCTCGCACTTTATCGGAGGACGTCGCCACCAGAAGCCTGCCACACACCTGCTCAGCATAAAGCAGGACAAGAATGAGGGTCTCAGGAGCTACCTCACTCGTTTTAACGAGGAGGTACTCCAAGTCGAAGAGCCCGACGACAAGGTCTCCATGACAGCCTTCCTGGGAGGCCTTCGCTCGTCAAGCTTCCTCTTCTCTGTGATGAAGCACCCGCCAAAGAGTTTTCCGGAGCTGCTCGCAAAAGCCCAGAAATATATGAATGCTGAAGACATCACCAGGGCTAGGCGAGGAGAATCCTCCAGACCAGAAGGCAAGGGGAAGGAGCGGGAAAGAGACGACAGGAAAGAAAATAGCAATAAGCGGAGCAGGACAGAGAAATACCTGTCAAAGAGAGACTCGGACCAGCTCCTCAGAGGGATAGACAAGTCTTCACCCCTCTCAATGCCTCAGTGGGACACATCTTATTTCAAATACAAGATGATCCCACTGTAAAATGGCCAGAAAAGATGAAGTCTCCCCCAAACCGCAGAAATCCAAACAAATACTGTCGCTTTCATCGCGACCATGGCCATGACACCGACGACTGCTTTGAACTCAAGAAGCAGATTGAAGACCTCATTCAGCGTGGCTACCTGCGCCAGTATGTTGCTGGTAGAGGGCAAGCACTGCAACCACCCCCACCTCGTAATCTGGAGGACCAGCAACCAATCGGGGAAATCCGAACCATTTCGGGAGGAATGGCAGAATCGCTCTCGACCATGAAGGCCCACGTCAGAAAAGCAAGGCATCCTGATGAGGCACGCCCGTCTAAGGCGCCTAGGCTAGGCGCTAATGAAGTCATCTCCTTCTCAGATAAGGATTTAGAAGGCTCCATCACCCCCATGATGATCCTCTGGTGCTCACAATGACCGTCGCCAATTTTTAGGTACACAGAATCTTGGTAGACAGTGGTAGCTCTGCAGATATCCTATTTGCAGAAGCTTATGATAAGCTGAAATTGAGCCGGGAAAGGTTGCAACCTGTCAAATCCCCCCTCATCGGCTTTTCAGGAGAGAAAGTGTATCCCTTAGGGGCAATCACACTTCCAATCACTGCCGGAGCGGCACCCCGAAGTTCCACTACCATGGTCAACTTCCTGGTAATAGATTGCCACTTGGCATATAACATCATACTGGGACGGCCCACTCTTAATGCATTAAGAGCTGTCCTTTCCACTTACCATCTTATCCTCCGGTTCCCAACACCAAACGGAATCGGGGAAGTAAGGGGGGACCAGGTAGCAGCAAGAGAATGCTACGTCTCCTAATTGAAGGCCAAGAAAACGCAGGAGGCGTTGCAGGTTGAAGTCTTGGACCCGAGAGACGAGACCACTACGGAAAGGGGAGAACCAGTTGAAGCACTCACTCCCGTGGTCTTAAATGAAGACCTCCCTGATAGAAGAGTCTACATCGGCTCATCTCTTCCTGAAGATCTGGTCCGCTGCTTGACCAACTTTCTGAAGAATAACGCGGACATCTTCGCATGGTCACATGCGGATCTTGAAAGGATTGATCCTGAAGTCGCCACTCACCGCCTCAATGTCGACCCTCTCCACAAGCCTATCCTACAGAAGCTAAGGGGCGCCTCCACTGAAAGGGCCCAAGCAATAGACAAGGAGGTTGAGAAGCTAATAGAGAATGGAGCTGTCAGGGAGGTAGCATAACCTGAATGGCTCTCAAACGTCGTGATGGTGACAAAGGCGAATGGGAAGTGGCGCCTATGCGTCGACTTCACTGATCTTAACAAGGCATGCCCAAAAGACTGTTTCCCATTGCCCAGGATTGATCTCCTCATCGACGCCACAGCAGGACATGAACTCCTCTCCTTCCTGGATGCTTATTCTGGATACAACCAGATCAGCATGCACCCCCCAGATCAAGAGAAGACGTTATTCATCACCCCGAAGGGAACCTATTGCTACAGGGTCATGCCTTTCGGGTTGAAAAATGCGGGCGCGACCTACCAACGCCTAGTGACCAAAATGTTTCACTCACAAATTGCGCGGACCATGGAGGTTTATGTGGACAACATGTTGGTGAAGAGCCTCGCTGCCGTAGATCACATCGACCATCTCCAAGAAACTTTCAGTGTTCTCAGGCTCTATCGCATGAAGTTGAATCCTGAGAAGTGTGCTTTCGGTGTGGGGTCTGGGAAATTCTTGGGCTTCATAGTCGACCAAAGGAGAATAGAGGCAAACCCCGATAAAATCAAGGCTATACTGGATATGAGGTCGCCCACTTCTACCAAGGAGCTGCAGCGCCTCAACGGAAGGGTCGCAGCACTTAACAGATTTGTTTCTAAGTCTGCAGACAAGTGCATCCCTTTTTTCAAAATCCTCAGGAAAACTTTCGAGTGGGGACCCAAAGCTGAGGAGGCATTCCAAAAGCTTAGAGCATACTTGGCCGCTCCCCCTCTTCTTTCACATGCTGCACCTGGCGAGGTGTTATATTTGTATCTCTCTGCTTCTCCCTCAGCAGTCAGTTCTGTACTCATCAGAAATCATGATGGTGTGCAAAAGCCCATCTATTATGTAAGCAGAGCATATCGAGGGGCAGAGTCCAGATATTCAGATTTGGAAAAACTAGTGCTCGCCCTCATATCAACAGCAAGACGGCTACGACATTATTTTCAAAGCCATACAATTGTTGTGGTTAATGATCAGCCTCTGAAGAGAGTACTTGGAAAACCAGATGTATCCGGGAAACTTGTCAAATGGGCAGTTGAACTAGGTGAGTTCGATGTCCAGTACCAGCTAAGGGCCGCCATCAAAGCGCAAGCTCTGGCCGATTTTGTGGCTGAATTTACACATGTTGAAGGAGAGCCAAATCCGTCCACCGAAGACATCCAGATAGGCGTTCAGGCCTCTCCCCCAGGCGCCCAAGCTCTCCCGGGTGCCCAGGCCTCTCCTCCAAGAACTAAAGCTCCCCTGGGCGCCCAGGGCAGTCTGGGCGCCCAGGACTCTCCCATGGGCGCCCAGGTCTCTCCCATGGGCGCCCGAAGCAGTCTAGGCGCCCAGGCCACTCCGCTGGGCGCCCAGTCCTCTTCCCCAGACACAGAGGAATCTCTTCCAGGCTCCCAGCCTCTGTCAGGCACCGAGATTTCAACACCTCCAGTATGGAA
Organism: Camphora micrantha; assembly: GCA_003546025.1. Classification (NCBI taxonomy): domain Eukaryota; kingdom Viridiplantae; phylum Streptophyta; class Magnoliopsida; order Laurales; family Lauraceae; genus Camphora; species Camphora micrantha. The sequence continues at coordinate 6,613,233 of QPKB01000003.1, read as the reverse complement.
GCTCTACGTTGATGGCTCTGCTACCAGAAATGGAGGCGGAGCGGGCCTCGTCTTGATCAGCCCTGATGGCACACCCCTCAAGTATGCTGTAAAGTTCCACTTCACTGCTTCTAATAATGAAACAGAGTATGAGGCTCTCCTCTCCGGCCTAAATTTGGCGCTCAAAATGAACGCCCGGTGCCTCATCGCCTATAGTGACTCTCAGCTGATAGTTAATCAAATAAAGGGCGAGTTCGAGGCAAAGGAAACAAGAATGCAGGGTTATCTCAGCATAGTGAAAAATTTGATCCCGAGGTTCCAGCACTTCCAAATATGTCATATCCCTCGGGAGAATAACATTGCTGCCGATGCACTTGCCAGGCTCGCCTCATCCCTAGAGACTCCATCAGGCGAACCAGCATTCCTTGGGCACTAGTTCGAACCAAGCCAGTTGGATGAGAACACTGCAAACATCAACTGCGCTACAGCTGAAACGAACTGGATGACCCCGATAAGGGCATATCTTCAAAAGGGTACACTGCCAGAGGACCCCCTTGAGGCCAGAAAGCTGAGGATGAGAGCTTCCAAGTTCACTCTGTTGCAAGACATCCTGTACAAGAAGGGCCACTCTTTACCATTGCTGAGGTGCCTCTCTCCTGAAGAAGCTGATTACGCTCTGAGGGAAATCCATAAAGGAATTTGTGGGAACCACTCCGGCGGACGCTCCCTTGCCCATAAAACACTTAGGCAAGGTTTCTTTTGGCCCAGCATGCTAGCAGACGCCAAAAAATTTGCTAGAAAATGCGACAAATGCCAGCGCTTCGCCACTGTGCCAAGGCAGCCCCCAGAGGAACTCACGACTATCATGAGCCCATGGCCTTTCTCTAAATGGGGAGTTGACATCCTGGGCCCCCTTCCTCTGGGTAAAGGACAATGCAAGTTCGTAGTAGTCGCCATCGACTATTTTACAAAGTAGGCGGAGGCGGAACCCTTGGCGAGGATCACAGACTCCAAAGTAAAAGACTTTGTCTGGAAAAACATTGTCTGCCGCTTTGGGATCCCTCACACCATTATCAGTGACAATGGGAAGCAGTTCGACAATAAACTTTTCAATTCATTCTGTTCCGACCTTCAAATAAAGCAGCCTCACTCTAGCCCGGCGCATCCACATGCAAACGGGCAAGCAGAGGTCATGGTGAGAACAGTCCTTCGTAACATAAAGACAAGGCTCGAAAGAGCGAAGGGTCTTTGGGTCGACGAGCTTCCGGGAGTATTGTGGGCCTATCGGACTACGCCAAGAGCTCCTATCGGGGAAACCCCTTCTCCCTCGCTTTTGGGACCGAGGCAGTCATCCCTGTTGAGATAGGGGTCCATTCTCTCAGGGTCCAGCACCACGACCCCATCATCAATGAAGAAGGGCTTCGCATCAACCTCGATTTGATGGAAGAAACAAGGGAGCTGGCCAACGTCCGCAATGCAGAATACAAGCGAAGGATGGCGAAATACTATAACTCAAAAGTGAAGCCCCGTTCCTTCCAACCAGGAGATTTGGTCCTTAAGAAGGTAATCCTCGCCACGAAGGATTCTCGCGAAGGCAAACTGGGACCGAATTGGGAAGGTCCGTACCTCATTACAGAGGTGGTAAGACCAGGTACTTACAAAATCCAGAATTCTGAAGGGAAGGCCCTACCTCATCCGTGGAATGCGGAACACCTGAAGAGGTACTACCAGTAACACGAGAAGGGGAAAGAAGCAGTGAGAAAGGGATTTTTAAATTTTTCAGCACTTTACAAAATGTTCCTTGATAATGAGCATTATATAAATAAAGATTTTATTTCATTCATTCCAACAGTTAGGCCACAAAATTGCCTTCTCAAAAAAAAAAAAAAAAAAAAAAAAAAAAAAAAAACTCTTTGTGTAATGAAACATAAAGAGTCTCCCCTATCCTACTCACTCTCACTGCTCCCCTCCTCCTCATCCTCTCCATCCTCATCATCTTCATCACCGTCCTCTGCGTCATCAGAGCCTCCATCATCCCCATCAGGCGCCTCGGTTGGCACAAAGCCTGAAAGGTCGAGGTCAGGGAAAGCAGCAGAAATCTTCCCTCGGAGCTCCTCGTAGCCATCAATGAAGGCATCAGCAAGGCCATCCGATAGCTCCTTCTCAGCCTGAGAAGCTCTGTCATGCACTGCCTTTATCTCTGCCGCCAAAACACTCTCCCTGAGCGACGCCCTCTCGCGGGTTTGCCTGAGCTCAGCCTCACTGAGCGAAGCCCTCTCGCGGGTCTTCTCAAGCTCAGCCTCGCTAAGCGAAGCCCTCTCGCGGGCCTTCTCCAGCTCAGCCTTTGCCAGGGTCGCCCTCTCACGGGCCGCCAAAAGCTCAGCCTCTGCCCCAGTCGCCCTCTCGCGGGATGCTAAGAGCTCAGCCTCGAGCCTAATGGCCCTCTCACGGGCTTCCACGAGGTCAGTCTCGGAGACTCCTCTAGCTGCTTCAAGAGCCGCAATCTTCCTTCGGGCAGCGGAGAGCTCCTGTTGCATGCTGTCATTCTCCTCCTTCAGTTGAGTGTTGTGATGGGCCCTCGATAGCAAGCAGATGGATGCGGTAGAAGCCTGAAGCAGCAAGAAACACAAAATGAGAATACATAAAAAAAAATGAAAGCATGGAGATACGGTAAGCTTTTACCTGAGCCAAGCCCTCTAGGAATGTATCGATGACTCTCTGGGTACCCAAAGCGTTGATCTGTGTGACCTCAGGAGGAAACACAAATCGCCCGAGTTTCTCCCGAATTACCTGCGGATTGCCCAGCATAGGGCCAGCCCTAGTCGGTACCCCAGCAGAAGCTCCCGAGCGTGGGGGACACGACCGAGCGGCAGAAGGAACCGTCAAAGAAAGAGGCTCCGAAGCAGCAACCGTGGTAGAAGAGCTCGCTGGCGGAGGAGATGCTGCAGGAGAGGCCACCCGTTGGAGCTGTGCCTCCGCCAGAGGGGTGGATGCGAGAGAGCTCGCCCTGAACGTCACCGATGGAGAGCTCCCCCCTATAGTACTCTCTACCCTCGCTGCCTTAGCGGGAGGGGCACTCCTACCAGAAGAGCCCTAAAGGAGGGGTACTCCTGCTAGAAAGGCGAGCCCCGATCGCCCTCCTATCTACTGCTGCAGAAGGAAAACTATTACTTAGGCATGGAATATAAAAAAAAAAAAGAGAGAGAGAAAGCAGAAGTCAAATTACCTTTTCTTTTTAGAGGAGACTGTGAAGAGGAGCCACTAGCCCTATTGCTCTCCTTGGGTAAGAGAACCCCCAAATTTTCGTCAGGACAAGCCCTCACAGCCTGCAACTTCCATTCCTGACTCATTGAAAGCACGGGCGCCTCTACAAAAGAGCAATGGGTAAGCATATAAAAAAAAATAGTGATAAAAAGAAAGAGCAGCAAATTAAGGACTTACCCAGTCTCTTGGCATCACTCCATCGGGTGGGCACCAAGGCTCGCTCTGTCTCAGAAGCCCACTCTCCACCAACAAAGAAGAAGTGAGATTTCCAACTATGGCAGTTGGAACGAAGACCAGTAAGCATCTTGCCTCCCCTAGAGGTAAGATAATACCATCCCCTATTGGGGGTTGGAGACTCAGTCAAGCTGTAGGCGGCATGGAACTCCACAGGTGATGCATCCTCGTTGTGAACCCTCCTCCATAGCACCAGAAAACCCAGCAGAACCCTCCAGCCATTCGGTGCTAGCCGCCCCGGGGTCAATGAAAAGTAACGGAGAATGCTGCAAATGGGGGAAGGCATGGGGAACCTTAACCCAGTTTCGAACATCTCTTCATAGATGGCAAGGTCGCCCGAGGAGTCGTCACAAGCGGGCTCGTCCGATTCAGCCCGGCGGCACAACACGGTGAGAGGAATATTATAAGAAGCAACCATCTTCAAGATATCACTGTTAGAATTAAACACACTACAAATGGTGCTCACCTTCGATGTGTCGTCGCCGACAACCACTTTTCCTCGGTATTTTTTGCGATGAGACCGAACAGTGACAGCACCACTTCCCTCGCTGCCCGCACCACCATCGCCCATAGCAACGACGCTCGAGGGTACATCCAAGGGGGCGCCTTGGGCTAAAATTCCCGCTCCAACAGACCCCGCAGCAGGACGCCCAAACGCCGCCCCCGCAGCAGGCGAGCTGGGGCGCCCCGTCGCTGCAGCAGGGCGCCCAGACGCCGCCCCCGCAGAGAGCGGGCATGAGGGCCCCGCCCCCTTTGACGGGCGAGCTGGGGCGCCCCGTCGTTGCAGCAGGGCGCCCAGTCGCCAAGCCAGGGGCGCCCCGACAGCAGTAGGTTGGGGCGCCCCGTCCAGCGCCCAACGGCACCACAGCGGGCACCGTAGCAGTAGTTGGGGTGCCCCCGCCTGGGGCGCCCCGTCCAGCGTCCGACGGCCCCACGACGGGCGCCACAACAGCAGCAGGGGCGCCCCTGCCTGGGGCGCCCCGTCCTTCTCCCCCAGCAGCAGCAACGGCGGGGGCGCCATGGGCTGGACGCCCCGACGGAAGTGGGGGCGCCCCGGGCGGGGGTGCCCCATCCAGCGCCTTTCTCCACGGCAGCTGCAACCGGCTCAGCGCCAGGGGCGCCCAAGGCAGCGCCCCTGGCGCCCACTTCTCCGGCGGCGACGCCCCGTTCTCCGTCTTCCACATGCTTTCCATCACTCACCTCCTCTACTCGATCCAGATTCTCCATGGACTTTTCTTGACACAAGAAGGAAGAAGAAAAACAAGAAGAAGATGGAAGTGGGCTGCCCTTTTTCTCTTTTCTTTCTATGAACAAGAAGAAGAAACAAGGGTTCCAAGTAAAAAGCAAATGGGCAAAAGCCCTATTTTATAGCCCTCATTCTAGGGTTTCAAAAGTAAAGACAAGACTCATAAGCTTTAAGGACTCTGCAGTACAAATCAAGAAGGGAAAGAGCCTGAGCATAAAGCAACGATAGTGTCTGGGAAGGCCAGGAGTCCTCTAAATGGAGAAAAACTTGATATTTAAAAATGTCTCGCTTTCAAAACTTCCTTTGGCGCGAGACATTGAGGGGCAAATGATGGGTCAGGCCCAAATGACTCAGTCCACAATGACGGGTTAGGCCCAAACCATAAGGACGGATCAGGTCCAAGAGATTCAGTTCACGATGTTGGGTCAGGTCTGAGTGACCCGAGGCCGTGTTGAGCCCAGGTCCAGATCCACTCGTCATGGGTCGGGTCCGGGTTCGAATCTACGAAGTACAAAGTCAGCGTGTCGTTACCTTTCACCTGCTTTTACCAAGTCTTGCGGAGGAAATCCTACCTACCTCGTCTGTTGAGGGCGGTTCGGAGACTCCGCCGAAGGGAAGCATCCGCTGCTGAAGAGTCGTCCCCATCTGTTAGGGGACGACTATAAAACATAGAGCCCCTCCAGCACTGGGGGGCAAGCTATTCCAATCAATCTTTACCACCATCTTTCTATTCTCTAAATCTGTAATCGCTACACGTTTGAGAAGTAAAATTACCATTTTAAAGTGGACGTAGGTCACACTGACCGAACCACTATAAACCTCTCTCTCTCATTCTCTCTCTCTATTTTTCACATTAGTTACTCTAAACTTGACCGGTGGTGCCCGAAATCCATTTTTGGCATCATCAGTTTTTAATGTTTTCTGTTAATGGTTGTTGTTGCATACCTTGGGCTTTGGGGTAGGCTTTCATTTAAGCATTCATATATGAAAAGAAAAAAATTAACTTTTTGTCTGGAGGGCAAAAGTCCCTTGAAAGACTTTGAAAGCAACTTGTCTATGTTGCATTCATGTATTCACTGTCAATTTTCACACATCTAATGAGGTTAAACGCGGCGGTTTTTTTTTTTTTTTTTTTCCTTACACCGAGGCAATCTAAAGCCTTTATTTTTCTCATTCCCCAAAGCCCTGCTATTTATAATTCTAAGGCCTTGAAGCTAGTTATCTTAAATCTTCATAGATTTTGAGTAATATGTAAAAAGCCATCAACCTATAAATCTGATTTCCTAAATTCATATGGCCTCTTAATTCATATTTTGAACGTTCAATATTAATGTAAATGATCTAAAGTTTAATATCTCAAAATTTATGGATTTTGAGAAATTTGTTAATGCATAATAAGTTCAGCCAAATTAAAAAATTATAGGATATACTCATTTGCACATTGATAATAATGATTTTGACAAACACGTAATGTGCTCCACATGTGCAACACTTGCAAACTTAACATAAGCATTTATAGTATTTTACATATATGCCACTCAAACGCATAAAATTACTAATGGAGATGAGTGAAGTAAATATTATTTTGAAGAAAGACTAAAATATAAGTTGAGTAATAATGGTATTTTATTTTTAGTTGTTTGTTATGGAATATTTTTGACTTTTTATATAGAGAAGTTAAGTTTTTTGTTTTTTTTTCTTTTAGTGGAGATAAGATGTTGTTTTTTGACTTATTTTAGAAAAATATAGCGAGAAATTTAAATTAAAATACTTTTGAAATGATATTTTTTTTAATAGAAATGGGGCCTTCATATTCCCTGACTCTATTAATAGAGTTGCCAAACAACCACAATAAGACTAAAAGTAATGTAAAATGCATTTGAACAAAATAGTATAAAAATCATCATATGTTTTTTCACACAATAAATTTATCCGAATATGTCCAATTCCTATTGAACCGATAGTGAAAATTTCAATTTGATCAGTATAAAATCTATACTTAGATGAGCCCACTATTCAGCACCATGTTCCTCCTCAAGTGGTGCGAACCCCAAGGTACCAATCAAGGTGAAACCCCCCACCAAGTCTATCAACCCGTCTTGCTCGAGCCAGGTATTATGAGAAGAGCAAGTTTGGCAATTATCTAATTAAGTTAAAGTAAAGTTAACGTAATAATAAATGACAAAAATCATATCAAAAACACACAATTTTTAAATTTCATCCTAATTTTTCAAAAAAAGTAAAATAAAATAAAATAAAACCTCCTCCCTCCACTTTGCAATTGTTTGGTTCGCTGGAATGGTTGTAGATAGGAATAGAATATATATCGGAATAAGTATGGAATGGAATGAAGGTAGGAATAGTCAACTCTATTTCAGCATCTGATATGCTAAGAAAATTCAGTAATACAATTCTGATTTCTATTTCCTGCACTTAATAAACTGGTATAATGCTGGACATGAAATCAAATTTATATAAAATTTATCAAAATACCTTCTTAGATTGTCCCGTCACATTAGATTCACCAAAAACAAAATGCCATTATAACTCCTTTATAATTTATTATCTCTTCATTTCATACGTAAATTCACCGTACATCCAAACGTAGGAAGGGACAGACCGAGAGAAACCCCTGAATCGATTTCACTTACCGACTGAAACTATCTTCTCACTGCGCATTACAGGTACTCTCTCTCCCTCTCTATCCATCTCATGTTCCAGTGTTTTAGCTGATTATTTTGGATAGATTTCCTCACTGGATGTCTGGAGCTTTAGTTTTTGGGGCTTTGTTTATCCTTCTTTAATCTATCTGTTCATTTAGTTTGCAGTCCAACTGTTTGTAGAAATTACTAAGAGGGCTGTGAATGCTCTACATGCGTTGGTTAGTTAGACTCATTATATCGCTATGTCAATTCGAGTAAAGTTGGGTTTTTTTTTTTTTTTTTCCCTGCATTGACAAGGTTATGGCTGCACACATGAGGGTTTATAACACATGGGATTGTGTTTGATTGAGACAGAGGAAATCCCACCTGAGAAAAGTTGGTTATTTTCACCATTTGAAGGTGTGCACGAAGTTGTAATTTTGCCCTTTTCCTTTTTCAATTTATATCAGTCTCATAGGTTTGTTGGGAATTATTGATGAATTGGGTGTTGGGGATGAACTCTTAATTGGGTTTTTGGTGGATTCTTCAGAGGGGTCTTGGGTGGTTCAACGGAATAAATGAGGGGTGAAGTGGCTTCTTGTAATATTTCACGTCCCCAATACTGTTATTTGTTTGCATTCAAGTTTCGACCTGTTTGTTTGATTTGTGGGTGCGCGTGTGTTTTCTTTTATATGCTTTGCCCCTTTTGTCCGCGCGGAATGAAGAAAACAGATTCTCCCTTTTATTTTCTGTTATTTGTCTCCCTTCCAGCACTCACTTTTGCTTCAAGTTCATGTTTCTCCAGATGGTAACAACAGTTATCAGTGGGTTATTAAAGCTAAAGCAAATAAATTGAATATGCGTGGTTCATGATATTTCGAAAATTTTAACATAATAAATTTATTTTTGATAATTTATCTATTTATTTATCTTTTTGTGCAACATCATTCTTTTATTACATCACATGATATCAAGTGATCTCATTCCTTTCCAATCATGGCATCCGTGACGATGCCTTTATGAACCATTTAGATTACAATTTAAATGATAGTATCAGAAACTTGATTTTATAGGGGTCCATCTGAAGCATCCAAACAGTCAAAAGCTACGCCTACACAGTTTGGAAGACCTCTGGGCCCAGCTCATTTGCAAAATATTGGCCTGTTTATGATAAATATTTTGGTCCATGCCAGGACATCTTGTTGGATCTTTAGGCATGCATGGGTCCAAGTCCAGGCTGCTTCTACACCATATGAAAATGTAGGCCTACACCTTGGGTCAGGGGCGTAAAGTGTTGGTCCAAATCCAATCCAAAGTGCGCTTGGCTGGCCATATTCTACTTACATTAGGGAGAGATGTATGATAGGGTCTTCAGTTGTAGAAAAAGGGCCATGAAAAAAGGAATGTGATCTTATTTAAAATGAAGGTAGGACAGAGGTCTGCTATAAAAATAGAATTCAAGAATGTTAGGTTCGATGACTTAAAACTTGGTTGTGAGGTATTTGTGTTGTTTTCACCATCGTGTTGCCTATATTTAATATAATTAGTCCTTCCAAGAGGGAAACCAAGACTTCTTTGACATTAGGAGAGGTGGTACTGCAGATTTGGTAACATTTTATTCCCCTCTCTGGTTTAGTTGGGATAAGAGACACAAATGTGTTTGGAATTCTGGTGATACGGAAGCACTAATTAGCTATAAGATACTTGAAACAGCACCGGGCGTGTCATTATAATCTGCATGCACAAGATCGAAACAAGCATGTGAGATAGCATCAATCAGTGGAGAAAGGTCGAGTTTTACTTCTGGCAAAGCAACAACCAGCACAATAAAAATTGTCACAAGAAGAAGAAAATTAAGACTTTCTTGGGAGTTAAAACTTAAAACCATAATCCAATGAAACCAACCATTTTCAAATGCTGGGCCCTACAATTGAATAGTAAGGCCTTTCAATCCCTGTTTTCTTTAAACTATTGATGGTGAATATGTTATCAATACCTTTTCTAAGAGAATGCTTTCAACATCTCTGATTTGCATTGCCATTCTTGCATTTATTTCTTAGTACTAATCATTTGGCTATTAGATGCTGGGGCTGATCTTGAAATGAAAAATTGATTGAACAGATGAAAGCATGAATCAACATATGCTGACATTTAGAGCTCCGTGGTTCTGAATCCAGCAGCGCTACAATTTTGTTGTATCTATCATCTTGATGGCTTCAGTTGGAGGCCCAACACCTTCTTTGAAGAGGCGGGATTCATCTGTAACAAGAGAAGGAGATCAGCTTATCATCACACCGCTGGGAGCAGGGAGCGAAGTGGGGCGTTCATGTGTGTACATGTCCTACAAGGGCAAGACTGTATTGGTATGCTGCCTTAATCAATAATTGATATATATATATATATATATATATATATTTCTTGATCTAAATATTTTTTCATTGGATGGGATCCAATCCGTTTCTTTATTTGTGATTGTAGTTTGACTGTGGAATACACCCCGCGTACTCGGGCATGGCTGCGTTGCCTTACTTCGATGAGATCGATCCATCAACCATTGACGTGCTTCTTGTTACACAGTATGTGTGCTTCTGTTTTAATCTTTTTGCTGTACTTACTGGCAAAATCTATATTTTTATCAAATATGCTTTACTAATGTGGATTGTTTGTCTTGAGCTGATATCTATGTAGATTTAGTAAACATTTTGAAGTAATCTAGTCATTTGGACATTAGATGGTTATGGCTGAGTGTTACCCATTTAAAAAAGTTAAAATGGGCTGTCAACAGATATTACGTATGATTAATGGGTTTAAGTCCCTTTATGATTGGCTTGTGAATGCAGGTGTTGTTTTGTTTCGTTAGTACCTTCGGTGGTTCTTATACCTGTCATGTTCGTTGGATTATTCACAAGCTATGATGCCCAAAAAAGGCAGGGACACATATTTTGCACAAAAAGTGAAGTATTGTATTTGAAATGAGTGTGACATTATACTTTGCCTAGTTTGAAGTGTATGGATATCATATGTCACAAGTGGGGCGGAGTGGACCAGGGGCGCTAAAAAACACTATGAAACTTGATTTAAGTCAAAATCTACCAATCTGAACCTGAGCCGAACCCAAAAAGACCATTACCAAACATGTCCCTAACAGGGGTGGGTCACCCATTTAACCCAATTCGTTGCCATCCCTAAGAATCATGGACAAGAGATGATGATGATCTTCGTCATCATCATTAAAGCCTTAGCCCATTTACCTGGTTGACGCAGCCCGGATAAGGGATGAGTAGCCAAGGACTACTCTCCAATCCGAAGCTTAGGGATAGGGATCTATAGGGATTAAAACTATCTTGGTCTCACACTAAGGACAAACCATCAAGAGAAATTCTCGATGAAAGAATTTTTTTATTAATCAACCAACTTCTTTCGAATGAGAGGAATTACATCTCTTTATAAAGACTCTAATCAAAATCTATTATTGGAAAAAATTCTAATAATAAAAGTCTCAAGCAAGTAAGATTCTCTACCATAAAACTTTCTAAATATTCTCATGTTCATCCCTAAAATTATGCTATCAGTAGGAAATAGAAATAAGACTGCATGTTGCATGATTAGGATGGCTCCTTTAGCCTTAATGGGCTTGGGCCCTTGGCTGAAAATTTTGGGCTCATGGCTGGGCCCAATTGTTCGCAGACCTCTGGTCTTGCCTGCATCATTGGTGCCGGCCCTGTGCATTCTTCTTATCCGCTGAATCCCATCTAAAACCTTATTGTCCGTAACTCCACCATTTGGCATGTCCTTACTACACTTAATCCAAAGGTAGAACAACGGCTGCACGATGATCTAATGGTAAATTTTGGTTTTATTGGGAACTGAAAAATATTTAAATTAAAGTGGAGGATACTAGGACATAGAACAAGAGAAAATGGAGGGAGATCAGAAGGTATATGAGAATAACACCCTCCATGCAACAGCTGAGAACAAAGTAAAAACTAAATAGGAAGAAGCAACACAAAGAACTACTCTGCAGCCCCTCTCTTACCCAACACATCCGCTTCACTTGCAGAACTATGCTTAAACTCCACCTCCATTATTGAAGACACAAACTTGATTTCACTGAGATGAAATTAGAACTCCCACCTGCGTCTAAGTAAACAGCCAGGAGTTAGCATCATAAGAATCACTTTTCAAAATCAAAGGCTGATGAAACAGCAAACTGAACAACCTTGATGCTTCAATGATGGCTAAAATCTCTGCTTCATAGGAAACTTTGACTCCAATGAAGGAAGAAAAGAAAAGAAAACAAGGCCTTTCTAATTGCGAACAACTAGGTCGAATTGACCTTAATGGTAAATTTTTCTCATCAATATTAATCAGCGAGAGTTGAGTTATTGGCTTTTACAGTTATGGAGAATCTCGCCTGGGTTGTTGAGATTACTACCTGTTCCAGTTAAGTTTTATTAATCATTATGTATTAAAAAAGAAATAGAAGAAGAAAAAAAAATCTATTGCTTAATGTTGTAGAAGAATTTTGTGGGTTTTTTTTTATACAGTTGTGGACGCGTAGGACTGTATGGCTGCTGTAGCAGAAGTTCCTTGTCTGAGTTAGCTTGAAATGGTTTTCGGGCATGTGAAGGCTTTGAGTTAGCATTTTAGAAAGCTTCGACTCAAGGATTTAGTGTTCTCCAGTGTTTTGAAGGATCAAATACAAAAATTGTTGAGATCTAAATCCAAAAAAATTTCACTTCTTAGCTGTAAAATAATTACTTTCTATAGCTAACCCCATTATAGTTGTTGGGACAAGGCTTTGATGGTGATGATGATGATGAGTTAACCACTTTCTGTAAAAAAACCAAAGAGAACATAACGTAGTCTCTTGCAATGTTAAAATACTAACCATCAATCACAATGGAAATATTCTGAAGATGGCTATCTAAATCACGTCGGTAAACCTATCTTTAAATATGCCATAACTTCCTTGGTCCTTGTACAAATTGCTTGATCTTAGTCTCATTGGGATGCTAATTAGTAACCTATTTCCGTTGTGATACATCCTGGCGATTAGACTTTGCTTGACATATTTATGATCTTCAATTTTGGAAATGAAAATCAGATCCCAATCTTTGGAGGCCCTGCATTAAATGCAATTATTGTTGAACCATACAAAACAACTAGCTATGGTGTGCAAATCTTCCTTGTTTATTTTCCAAAACCTTCAAGTTTAGACTACATCAGGAAAACTAAGGCTATTAAGCAGCTTTTGGAGGGCATTGTAGAGATGGTAATAGTTCAGGTGCCCCAAGGCCCAAACCATGAGCAGCTGATGTCCATTCTCTGTATTCTGAGCCCCTACCATTTTTCAGCAGGGACTCTTACCACCTTTATTTTATAAATCTTTTTTTTTTTTTTATTGTTGATATAGCATTTGTACTTCTGTTATACAATCTAGCTGAAGTACTATGCTACTGGTGAGTATTTATGTTTCCAATATAGATTTTTTTTTCCAAAGCAAAAATGAAATGAATTCTTTAAATAAGATGTTCTGGTTTTAAGCATTTGCCAAATTTTTTTTTTTTGCAGCTTTCACCTTGACCATGCTGCATCCTTGCCATATTTTCTCGAGAAGGTATGACCTTATGGTTGACCATTTGCATATTTCATGTTAGTATTGATTATACTGAAGGATGCTAATTTGCTTTTCAGACAACTTTCAAAGGGCGCGTTTTTATGACCCATGCAACAAAGGCTATCTACAGGCTGCTTTTGTCGGATTATGTGAAAGTGAGCAAAGTTTCTGTGGAAGATATGCTGTATGATGAACAAGATATAATTCGGTCTATGGACAAAATTGAGGTGCGTTCATCTGTTTTATGGAGCAGGAACTTTTCTGAGGCTCAATAGTTCATCTTTTGGGCTTTCCCGTGAATTTTTAGAATTAGTTCAGAGAATTTTTTGTCATTATTTCCATTAAAAAGAAGGGGAATGGATGTTCTTATTCTATTACCAGCTATATTCTTCATCTGGCTTTACCAGCTGTCATTTCAAGAAGAGCCTGGAGCACAGTTGGAAGGTTCTTACTGTGACATGAAACCACACGGCTGTGAATTTGAGTCAACTTACCTATAAAAAGAGTTCCATTCTCTGAAAACTTAAACAAAGAGAAAAAATAGATAAACATTAGCTGTTATTCCAGCAGCATCATAGCTGGTTTGCGTGATACAGGCATCTGATCTTACTCTCTCCTTCCTGCATTTTCAGAGTAGGAGCTTCTTAATTCTTATTTACCACATAATTATAATATGTCCCTCCCTAATAAGCTTGAAATTCGCACGACCAATGATCCAAGCAACAGCATGTTATTTGAAGTCCTAAAATTTGAAAGTTCATTTATTTTATTTTAGTTGTATCATACATCATTACGTCATTTGGCATTTAAAGAAGTTATTGATAATTACTATTAAAAAAAAGGAAGTCATTCACAAATTTTCAGGCAATGATTACACAGCTGGGCTTTTTCCCTCTGCAGGTTATTGATTTCCACCAAACTCTAGAAGTAAATGGTATTCGCTTCTGGTGCTACACTGCTGGCCATGTCCTTGGTGCCGCCATGTTCATGGTTGACATTGCTGGAGTCCGAGTGCTCTACACTGGAGATTATTCACGTGAAGAAGACCGGCACCTTCGTGCTGCCGAGACCCCACAGTTCTCCCCTGACATCTGCATCATCGAATCCACCTACAGTGTCCAGCTCCACCAGCCCAGAGTTTTGCGAGAGAAGCGCTTCACTGATGTTATCCATTCGACCGTCTCTCAGGGTGGCCGTGTCCTCATTCCTGCTTATGCCCTTGGCCGAGCTCAAGAGCTTCTCCTCATCCTGGATGAGTACTGGTCAAACCACCCTGAACTCCACAACATCCCCATTTACTATGCCTCACCTCTTGCCAAGAGGTGCATGGCTGTCTACCAAACCTACATAAATGCCATGAATGAGAGGATCCGGAACCAATTTGCAAATTCAAATCCCTTTGACTTCAAGCACATCTCGCCGTTGAAGAACATCGAGAACTTTGATGATGTTGGCCCTTCAGTGGTGATGGCAAGCCCTGGTGGGCTGCAGAGTGGGCTGTCGAGGCAATTGTTTGACATGTGGTGTGCAGATAAGAAGAATGCATGTGTTCTTCCTGGGTATGTGGTGGAAGGGACGCTCGCGAAGACAATCATCAATGAACCAAAGGAAGTTACCCTAATGAATGGTCTCACCGCTCCTCTTAACATGCAGGTCCATTACATTTCGTTTTCAGCTCATGCTGATTTCGCTCAGACAAGTACATTCTTGGAGGAGCTTATGCCTCCTAACATAATCCTAGTTCATGGAGAAGCCAATGAAATGGGAAGGCTCAAACAGAAGCTCATCACCCAATTTGCTGATCGAAACACTAAAATAATATCCCCAAAGAACTGCCAGTCTGTTGAGATGTACTTCAATTCTGAGAAAATGGCCAAAACGATTGGGCGGTTGGCCGAGAAGACTCCTGAAGCTGGTGAAACTGTCAGTGGTCTACTTGTAAAGAAAGGTTTCACATATCAGATCATGGCCCCAGAGGATCTCCACGTCTTCTCACAACTATCCACTGCAAACGTTACACAGAGGATCGCCATCCCTTATTCCGGTGCCTTTGGGGTGATAAAGCACAGGCTCAAGCAGATATATGAGAGTGTTGAATCCCCCGCTGATGAGTCTGAGGTCCCAACATTGCACGTGCATGAACGGGTGACAGTGAAGCAGGAGTCAGAGAAATACGTCTCATTACAGTGGAATTCAGACCCAATAAGTGACATGGTTTCAGACTCGGTTGTCGCTCTGGTTTTAAATATTAACCGGGAACTTCCTAAGGTAACTGCAACAGAGATGAAGACAGAGGAGGAGATTGCAAAGACAGCAGAGAAAGTGATTTACGCACTTCTGGTTTCATTGTTTGGAGATGTCAAGGTGGGAGAGGAGGGGAAGCTGGTTGTGACAGTTGATGGGAATGTTGCACGTGTGGATAGCAAGAGTGGAGATGTTGAGAGCGAGAATGAAAATCTCAAGGAAAGGGTCAGGACAGCATTTCACCGGATCCAAAGTGCTGTGAAGCCAATCCCATTCTCAGCATCATGAAATGGTAAATGTTGTTTCATGAAAAAAGGGTGGGAAAAAAAAAGTTGTGCATCCTTCTCTTCAGGGTTGAAAAAGAGCAACTTTGTAATACATCTTAGATTTGTTGAGCCCGGGAAAGGATTCTTAAAATTGCCTTGCTGTTCCACTAAGAATCTACAATCTGGAGGAACCCTGTTTTGCAGACACAAGGGATTCACCAAGGAATGGTTGTGCCTGAGAGTTAGTGTAGGTTCTCTAACTAAAGCTGACCTCTGAAAAACCTTGGCTGGTGACTGGGAGTTGGTGCGACAATTTTTCTTGATGATGATTGTTGCATTTATGCATGCTCTAATCTCAATTTTCATGAACTAAAATGAGTTTGTATTTAATTATTGCCTATATATTATGGAAAGATTTGTAGACTTAAAAGGATTTTCTGCACAGGTAATTAGCATTCTAATTTCTGCTTTGAACATTTGAGTTCCTTTGGATTTCTAGAACTTAATGTGAGAATCAAAGTTATTCTGGAATTATAGAATTTTATGTGCTCAAGCCTCACAGTCCTAGGATCTGAGATATATCCTCTTTTCAGTGCAGTCTCAAATGGTGGAATTCCACTCTACAGATCTATGAATGGTTCATGGTTTCTCATTCTATGAGTGAGTAGTGATGGGGTATTGCCAGGGTAAAGCATGTGATAAATCATATGATGGGCTCTAGTCTATTCACGTTCAAGGAGAATGCACATTAAAAAAATCTATATTGTATAATAGGGAGGTGCTCTTGTGAGAGACATTCTCACCTTATTGATGTGATGGCTCCTATTTTATCTCTCATAGTAAGGTTATCATAGTAAGGTAAGGTGAGAGTGTCTCTCAAAAGAGCACCTCTTTTGTATAATATTAATATTTGTCGTGCTATTGGAGATCCATTGCCTCATCCTCCAACCACACAGAGGTTCTATTGAGTCATGCCTCACACTGGTTCTATTCAGTCTTGCCTCAGAGGAAACGAAATAGAGAACCTTCTTGGCTCCTGCAGTTGATATATTGCTAACTGCTACGGCTAACATAGTTTGTATGGGTGCCGTCAAGGGGGTGGCTCAGTTGGTTTGAGCCTTGGGTTTCCTCCCCAAGGCATGGCGTCGAGTTTGACTCTTACCCCTTGCATTATCTGTGTACTATGTGTGCGGTTATATATGTACCCCTCAGGATAGTCTTTGCTCGTCAGAATCGGAAAACCCCCCTAGAAGGTTGGACCGACTAGGGATGCCCTGTGTTATTAAAAAAAGAAGTCTGTTTGGGTTTTATGTCATTGGGCATGTTTGAATAATTCATGGAGAAAGTAATTTAAAGCAAATGAAATCGAATCAATGGATAAAATAATGGTGGCATAAAAAATATAATTTTTGATAATGTAAAATTATAATGGTTTTATAAGATGAAGTAACTTGAAGTGAGGCAAGAAGTGAACAAATGGTAAAGTACCACTTATGTTTTATGAATTTTTTTTTCGACAGGTAAAATGAAAGTAAATTTCTTTTATAGGTAAGTCCTTTTTTGTTTTATTTTTATTTTTATGAAGGGCAGTTGGGACTTGCTTTTCTACATTGTAAGTAAAGTAACTTTGACAATTGAAAACACTTTCTCATGGATTTTAATGTGCATTCTAAAGTTCTCACGTTTCTCCCCATAGTTCACCATAACAGGGGCAGGGGTATTGACTGGAGTATTCTTCTCAATACCCATTTTGTTTAACATACCATAAATCACTTAAATAACAACACAGAGTATACTCCAAAATTTAAACTAACAGTACTGTAAATAATAACTCGTACTATATGGTAACCAGTTGCTGGTTACTGTAAACTAAGGCAAACATAAATTAATTTACTGAACAAATTAAAGTTCTACTACTTGTATATAATTGTAGAAACTCAGCTTTAGTGAACAAATTAATTTACTGAACAAATTAAAGTTTTACAGTACTGGTTTCAGAAACAGAAGACGTAGGAACCAGTAGTAAAACTGACAGAAACCGAAACAATAAATACTAAAGTAAAACCGAAAACATAATGTACTTATAAATAAATAGAAATTTGTCTTAAGATTGTTGTTTCAGGTACATACAGAAGTAGTTCAGTATTTATGAAACAGAATTGCACTACAGTGAAACTTAACAACAGCAAAACGTAATTATAGAATGTAATCTTTGTTGAAGTTATAGAACCCAAAAATTTGCAAAAGGAAGATGATCAAGGCTAGTGTTTAACACTATGTGACCCCACCTTGGTCTAAGTCCTTCCTCTTGCTCCAGTGGCGTGTGTGCGATGGTGACCCCACCTTGGTCTAGGTCCTTCCTCTTTTCATAAAAGTGAAATGACCCTTGGGGCTCATCATATACTACCAATGTAAGTCTATTTATATCCAAATAATGTTTGTTCCTTAGTAATGTAGGATGCAGGTTCACCACTTCCCTTTGTTTCCATGTTTTAATATATTCAAGTAGTGGTATTTATGAGGTAATTTTTCATTCACTCTTTAATGGATTAGAGTAACCCAATACATGTCCTTAATTTATTCATTAAGTATATTACATTTCCATGTATTCCCACCTAAAATGATAAGTGGGCCCCACTTTTATTTTCGCTCAAACTTGTCCGAAATAATGGGTGCTGTAAGATATTTGTTTTTCTCATTCCCACAAGGCCTGCATTTATAATTCTAAGACCTTGAAGCTGACTATCTTAAATCTTCATAGATTTTGAGTAATCTGTAAAAAACTATTAACCTATAAATCCGATTTCCTGAACTTCTATGGCCCTAATTCATTTTTTGAAACATTCAATATTAATGTATCAATGGTAAACACAATGATAGAAAGTTTAATATCTCAAAATTTATGGATTTTGAGAAATTTGTTAATGGCATAATCAAATAAAAAGAATATAGGATATACTCATTTACTCATTGATAATGATGATTTTGACAAGCACATAACATGCTTCACATGTGCAACACTTGCAAACTTAACATATGCATTTATAATATTTTACATACATACCACTCGAATGCATAAAATTACTAACGGAGTTGAGTGGAGTAAAAGTTATTTTGAAGAAATAATAAAATATAAGTTGGGTTATGATGGTATTTTATTTTTAGTTTTTGTTATGAAATCTATTTGACTTTTTGTATAGAGAAGAGAAGGGTGTTTTTTTTTTTTTTTTTGTCATTTAGTGGAGATAAGATGTTGCTTTTTGACTTTTTTTTTCGAAAAATATAGTGAAAATTTTGAATTAAAGTGCTTTTGACATTACCTTTTTTTTATATTTAGAAATGGGGGCTTTACATTCCTTGACTCTAGTAGAGTTGCCAAACAACCACAATAATACTAGTAGTAATGTAAAATGCACTTGAATAAAATACATCATATGTTTTTTCACACAATAAATTTGACATAATAGGTCCTTTTCCTATTGGACCGAGAGTGAAAATTTCAAATTCTAAACACACCCACCCCACTTGCTGAGCCAACCCACATCTTGAGCTCACCTACAAAGAAAATATAAACTCCCCTTATTTGCTGAGCCCACCCACGAAAAATTACCAACATGTCCTTTCTTCTTCTCATTCTCCTTCTTCCTCATTTCTGTCCGCTTATTGAGAAAACTATTTGTCATTTTGGTTCATCTGAGCATCTCCTCCGAGCTTTGTCGTCAGCTCATCTTCTTCTCTTCTTCGTTGTCGGCTCTTCTTCGCAGAGCCGGCACTGGGCTAAAGCCCAAGAAGCCGCTGCTTTAGGCCCCCAATTTTTGTCTATTTTTTGGGGCCTCAAATTTCTTTGGCCCATATAATATATATAGGTCTGTAAAAAATAAAAAATGGCTGCCAAAGACATGAGAAAAGACCCAATTTCTAAACAGCCCATTACAAAAGGGCCCTAAATTAATGATTTTGTGTTATATTTAAAAGTAAAAAAATGGAAAAAAGAGTATGAAACTTTGGAAATTGGAAAAGATTAGGTCGGCTATTATAGAGTAGTTTTGGATACCGATTCACTTTCGACTTCGGAGATCAAATACTCCCTCTCTCTCTCTCTCTTCCCCCTTATTCACAATCAAAACTGGGTCTCCTTATTCCCAATTAAAATTGGGTTTTTGGGCAACAAAACCATTTTCGACTTTCCATTTATGTGTTTCACCGCTTTGTGCCGACGAGCCGAGAAGAGAATCAGGTGATTGAACGTTCTCTCATTTCCAAGTTTCAAATAAAATTTTAAAAGTGAGCCATTATTTTTTTTTATCTGTTCTTTTAATCTTTTTGACTTTTAAGGGGACAAGACTATTGATTAACATTTTTTTTTTGTTATGTTAAAATTTGTTGTATACATAAACTCAATATAAAAATAAAATGATAAGAAAATGTACAACTAAGTTTAACTACAGTATCAATTGAATCAAGTGATCTTTTGCTTATTATGAAGAAAAAAAATCAGTTGAATCATCACATTATGAAAATACAAATAATTTATAGATAGGTTATTTGGCAAATTTGTTTATTGTTGTTTATTTGATTTAATGATTTACAGATGCTCTTATGGTGTTGATTGAGTTATTGATGCTGGCGTAGCACTCTATTGTTTTGCAACCTCGGTAACCTTATCTGAATTTGAAGCTTTTGAATTTGGATTGATCGTTGGTTTTTGAGTTCTGCATTAGATTGTTTCCTATAATTATGCATCATAGAAAGTGTCTCTTATGGTCTGAAAGAATGAAAAAAAAAAAAAAAAAAAAACGAAAAGTTTATGCACTTATTCAATCTCAATCAAGAGCTCTTTATAAGTTTGTTGTTGCTAAGAAACAAACAGATGATTTAGTTCCAGTTGAAAATTTTGAGGATGAATAATTTATAGATTCAGTAAATGAAGAGCATGAAGAGACACTTGATGAGGAAATTAATCAGTTGATTAATAAAAATGACAATGAGAATGATGGTAGTCAACATGAAGACCAAAATGTAGAATTTCAGCCTTCAAATGTTGATGATCTGAGTAATTGGGATAAGATGGATAAGAATTTACGAGACTTTTTAGTAGAAAGGGGTCTTAAAATAAGAGTTGACGATTCAATTATCCTAAATATGATCTTAATAGATACTTCTCTTCCACGCACTACATCCGACATTTATCTAATGGAGAGCTCCATAATAAAAAGTGGCTTGTATATTTGGATGTTTTGGATAAAGTATTTTGTTTTTATTGTAAGTTGTTGAAGGAAGAGGGGAACAAGACTTTATTGACTAATGATGGACTTGGAGATTGTAGAAATATTGGTAAAAGGTTAAAAAGTTATGAAAGTAGAAATGAGCATCTCATGTGCACGGGTAAATGGATTGAATTAGATATGAGATTGCACAAGAACGAAACCATTGATAAAAGCGTGCAAGAACAAATCAATAGAGAGAAAGAACATTGGAAAATAGTATTGCAAAGGATAATGGCTGTGGTGAAAACACTTATAAAAAATAATTTAGCTTTTCGTAAGGACAATGAGAAGATTTATCAAGAGAGGAATGTAATTTTTTTTTAAGCATAATTGAAATGATTGCCGAATTTGATCCAACAATGCAAAAGCACCTTCGGCGAATTGAAAGTGGTGAGGTTCATTACCATTATCTTAGCCACAAAATTCAAAATGAATTGATACAATTGTTAGCGTGTGAGATTGAGAATGCAATCATTGCAAGAATCAAAGAAGCAAAATATTTCTCGATTATACTTGATTGTACTCCGGATGTAAGCCATGAAAAACAAATGTCTCTTGTGGTTCATTGTGTGGATGTTTCAACAAGCTCAATAAAGGTGGGAGAATTCTTTTTAGAATTTTGAAATGTGAAAGATACAACTGGGTTAGGGCTTTTCAATGTACTTCAATAAGCGTTGAGTATTATTGAACTTGATTGTGATAATATAAAAGGACAAAGATACGACAATGGATCTAATATGAAAGGAAAACACAAGGGTGTACAAAATAGGGTACTCAACGTAAATCCTAGAGCATTCTATACACCTTGTGGTTGTCATAGTCTTAACCTTGCACTTTGTGATATTGCTAACTCTTGTCCTAAAGCTACATCTTTCTTTGGAGTTGTATAACGAATATACTTGTTGTTTTCATTTTCGCCAAAGAGGTGGAAAGTGTTGAAAGATAATGTAGAAGGTCTCATGGTCAAGCCATTGTCAGAAACACGTTGGGAAAGTCGTGTGGAAAGTGTTAAAGTTATAAGATACCAAGCCCCACAAATAAGAGATGCTTTAGTTGAATTGGCCCACACTACTGAAGATCCAAAAACAAAGAATGATGCGGAGTCTTTAGCAAAACATGGAATTGACAGTTTTGAGTTTTTAGTTGGCATGATTATTTGGCACAATCTATTATTTGTTGTTTATTCCATTAGCAAGGTTTTTTCAAAACGAAGACATGCACATAGATTTTGCTGTTGATCAGTTGAAAGGGCTTATTGCATTTATTGAAAAGTATAGAAAAACTGGATTTGTATAGGCCATGATTGAAGCTAAAGAGGTTGCGGGTAGATAGAAAGAAGCAATTTGACGTGAACAATAGTGAAGAGGCGATACAATCAGCTGAAGAATCTTTTAGAGTGAAGTATTTCTCATATATTGTAGATAAAGCTCTTTTATCACTTCAAAGCCGGTTCGAACTGTTTCAAGTATATGAGAAAACTTTTGGATGTTTGTTTGATTTGAAGGATTTAAATGCTACCAATGATGAAGTTTTGATGTCCTATTGTGCCAATCTTGAAATTTTTTTTATCAAGATGCACTTTTTGGTATTGATGGGAGAAACTTATTTTCAGAATTGAAAGTGTTGAAAGAAGTTTTGTCAAAAGAAACAACAAAGCTAATTGATGTGCTCAATTATTTGAAGGTGATGGATGATTGTTTTTCCAATACATGGATTGCATACAGAATATTGCTAACTATACCAGTTACAGGTGCCTCTGGGGAAATAAGTTTTGTAAAGTTAAAGTTAATCAAGTCTTACCTTTGGTCAACCACGTTATAGGAAATATTGAATGGATTGCTACGTTGTCAATTGAGAAGGCTATTGTTGATAAGATTGATTACGCATATTTGATTATTACATTTGCAGCAAAAAATGCTAGAAGGCAGTGTTCAAATAAGATCCAGCCGGACCCCCGAGTCCATCAACCCGTCCTGGGCGACCCAGTCATTCTGAAGAAGCAATAAAAAGAACTGAGGGACAAACTGAGAGAAACCCCTAAATCGATTTCTCTTACCGACTGAAACTATCTTCTCACTGCGCATTACAGGTGCTCTCTCTCCCTCTCGATCTATCTCATGTTCCAGTGTTTTAGCTTATTATTTTGGATAGATCTCCTCACTGGATGTCTGGAGCTTTAGTTTTTGGGGCTTTGTTTATCCTTCTTTAATCTACCTGTTCATTTAGTTTGCAGTCCAACTGTTTGTAAAAATTACTGTGAGGGCTGTGAATGCTCTACATGCGTTGGTTAGTTAGACTCGTTACACTGCTGTCTGCTATGTCCATTCGAGTAAAGTTGGGTTTTTTTCCCGCATTGAAAAGGTTATGGCTGCACATATCAGGGTTTATAACACATGGGATTGTGTTTGATTGGGACAGAGGAAAGCCCCACCTGAGAAAAGTTGGTTATTTTCACCGTTTGAAGGCGTGCACGAAGTTCTAATTTGACACTTTTCCTTTTTGCATTTATATCAGTCTCATAGGTTTGTTGGGAATTATTGATGAATTGGGTGTTGGGGATGAACTCTTAATTGGGTTTTTGGTGGATTCTTCAGAGGGGTCTTGGGTGGTTCAACGGTATAAATGAGGGGTGAAGTGGCTTCTTGGAATATTTCATGTCCCCAATGCTGTTATGCGTTTGCATTCAAGTTATGATCTGTTTGTTTGATTTGTGGGTGCGTGTATGTTTTCTTTTATATGCTTTGCCCCTTTTGCCCGCGTGAAACGAAGAAAACAGATTGTCCTTTTTTTTTGTTTGTTATTTATCTCCCATCTAGAACTCACTTTTGCTTCAAGTTCACGTTTCTCCAGATCTTAATTGTCTCATGTCTGGGTTAGGATCTTAAGTTAACTTAATAATGTATGTTATTTTACTACTGTACATTGGTAACTACAGTTATCAGTGGGCTATTAAAGCTAAAGCAAATAAATTGAATATGCGTGTGGCCCATGATATTTCAAAAAATTTAACATAATAAATTTATTTTTGATAATTTATCTATTTATTTATCTTTTTGTGCAACATCATTCTTTTATTACATCACATGATAGCAAGTGATCTCATTCCTTTCCAATCATGGCATCTGTGACAATGCCTTTATGAACCATTTATATTACAATTTAAATGACAGTTTCAGAAACTTGATTTTATAGGGGTCCAGTCCATCTGAAGCATCCAAACAATCAAGAGCCACCCCTACTCAGTTTGGAAGACATCTGGGCCCAGCTCATTTGTAAAATATTGGCCTGTTTATGATAAAGATTTTGGTCCGTGCCAGGCCATCTTGTTGGATCTTTAGGCATGCATGGGTTCAGGTCCAGGCTGCTTCTACATTTTATGAAAATGTAGGCCTACACCTTGGGTCAGGGGCGTTAAGTGTTGGCCCAAATCCAATCCAAAGTGCCCTTGGCTGGCCATATTCTACTTACATGTAATTGTTTTTTGATGACTCTGTGAGGGTGGTTATACTGTTTATGCATGCGGCAATTTGTTGTCTTTCTAGGGAGAGATGTATGATAGGATCTTCAGTTGTAGGAATAGGGCCATGAAAAAAGGAATGTGATCTTATTTAAAATGAAGGCAGGACAGTGGTCTGCTATAAAAATAGAATTCAAGAATGTTAGGTTTGATGACTTAATACATGGTTGTGAGGTATTTGTGCTGTTTTCACCATTGGGATGCCTATAATTTAATATTATTAGTCCTTCCAAGAGGGAAACCAAGACTTCTTTGATATAAGGAGAGGTGGTACTGCAGATTTGGTAATATTTTATTCCCCTCTCTGGTTTAGTTGAGATAAGAGACACAAATGAGTTTGGAATTCTGGTGATGTGGAAGCACTAATTATCTATAAGATACTTGAAACAATACTGGCTATGTCATTATAATCTTCATGCACAAGATCGAAACAAGCATGTGAGATAGCATCAATCAGTGGAAAAAGGTTAAGTTTTACTTCTCGCCATTCAACAACCAGTACAATAAAAATTGTCACAAGAAGAAGAAAATTAGGACTTTCTTGGGAGTTAAAACTTAAAACCATAATCCAATGCAACCAACCATTTTCAAATGCTGGGCCCCACAATTGAATAGTAAGGCCTTTCAATCCCTGTTTTCTTTAAACTATTGATGGTGAATCTGTTATCAATACCTGTTCTAAGAAAATGCTTTCAACATCTCTGACTTGCAATGCCATTCTTGCATTTATTTTCTTAGTACTAATCATTTGGCTATTAGATACTGGGGCTGATCTTGAAATGAAAAATTGATTGGACAGATGAAAGCATGAATCAACATATGCTGACATTTTGAGTTCCATGGTTCTGAATCCAGCAGCGCTACAATTTTGCTGTATCTATCATCTTGAAAATGGCTTCAGTTGGAGGCCCAACACCTTCTTTGAAGAGGCGGGATTCATCTGTAACAAGAGAAGGAGATCAGCTTATCATCACACCGCTGGGAGCTGGGAACGAAGTGGGGCGTTCATGTGTGTACATGTCCTACAAGGGCAAGACTGTATTGGTATGCTGCCTGTCTCAATTCTTGATATATATGTATATATATTTTGATTTCTTGATCTAAATATTTTGTCTTTGGATGGGATCCAATCTGTTTCTTTATTTGTGATTGTAGTTTGACTGTGGAATACACCCCGCGTACTCGGGAATGGCTGCGTTGCCTTACTTCGATGAGATCGATCCATCGACCATTGATGTGCTTCTTGTTACACAGTATGTGTGCTTCTTTTTTAATCTTTTTGCTGTACTTACTGGCAAAATCTATATTTTTATCAAATATGCTTTACTAATTTGGGTTGTTTGTCTTGAGCTGATATCTATGTAAATTTAGTAAACATTTTGAAGTAATCTAGTCATTTGGACAGTAGCTAGTTATGGCAGAGTGTTACCCATTTAAAAAAGTTAAAATGGGTTGTCAACAGATATCACGTATGATTTAATGGGTTTAAGTCCCTTTATGATTGGCTCGTGAATGCAGTTGTTGTTTTGTTTCTTTAGTACCTTCTGTGGTTCTTATACCTGTCATGTTCGTTGGATTATTCACAAGTCAAACTAAGGCTCTTATTTTTGCGAAAAAGCTTCTCAAGTATACAAGATCTTTCCAGGTCAATGCTATTTTACACTATAAGATCAGAATGTTAGTCCTTGAGGAAACTCTGGAGAGTTTTCTGATTTTTTGTAGACCAATGTAATTGTTGTATTTGTAACTTTTCCACTGTATCTTCATGAAGCTCGAGAGCTGAATCTTATGCCTTGCCATTTATACTGTTAGGACTTAGGCTGAAGGCATTCGTGGGCATTCTACTCCTTTTATACTTTTGGCAGCTAATCTTTTTACTTTATTGATAACAGCACCTAGATTCCATCTTTTGTTTGACAATCTCTTTGGTGTTAAATTTTGAAGTTTTATGTTGTATTACTTGTTGCAACTGACTCTCAAGTTATAAGGACTTTTTTAAAGGATTATTTCTCAGCTTTAATGTTAATTTTAGTTTTTAAAACTCAACTTGGCTGAGTAAACTTGGCTAGATCAGATTAACTTGCTTGAGCTTTAATTTCCATGACTTGTACATGGTGTGTTATAAGAAAAATGAATATTTTTTCATTGTGAGTTTCCATCAACAGGACTCAACAATGGCTGAAATATCAAGAAGACTTAACAATGGCTCTGTCAACTCGGCTTGTTGATATTTCAAGTCTACTTGGTTTCGTAGTCCTTCCTCCAAACATTCACATCAACACCCCACTAAACGTAGCATCATTGGGGGTGTCAATCGGTTTGGGTTTGGTACAGGCTAGGATGTATTTGAACCTGTGCCGACTCACACTTGCCCCCCTTACCTGATCGAACATGTGACGGTTTTATGGTATGCAATACCAAATTTATGGCATGATAGGTATGATTGGGTCGGGTTTGATACAATTTTTTTTTTTGGTAATTAGGTTTGATACAATTATCCTTTTCCTTTTATTTTAAAATATAAAAAGTATTTTATTATATCGCATGCACCGTGGAGGGTTCAGACCATTGAACGCAGCATTATCACTTTTACAATTATTTATTTATTGATCATTTTTTATTGTTAGTCACTTTTACAAATGTCCAATACCGACTGATCTGTAAGTGCTGCATATTATGTTGTTGTAACTTGGTCATAAGCTATGATGCCCAAAAAAGGCAGGGACACAGATTTTGCACAAAAAGTGAAGTATTGTATTTGATATGAGTATGACATTATACTTTGCCTAGTTTGAAGTATATGGGTATCATATGTCACTAGTGGAGCGGAGTGGACCAGGGGCGCTAAAACACTTGAAACTTGATTTAAGTCATAATCTACCAAACTGAACCTGAGCTGAACCCAAAAAGACCATTAGCAAACATGTCGCTGACAGGGGTGGGTCACCCATTTAACCCAATTTGTTGCCATCCCTAAGAATCATGGACAAGAGATGATGATGATCTTTGTCATCATCATTAAAGCCTTAGCCCCATTTACCTGGTTGACGCAGCGCGGGTAAGGGAAGAGTAGCAAGGACTACTCTCCAATCCGAAGCTTAGGGATAGGGATCTATAGAGATTAAAACTATCTTGGTCTCACACTAAGGACAAACCATCAAGAGAAATTCTCAATGAAATATTTTTTTTTATTAATCAACCAACTTCTTTCGAATGAGAGGAATTACATCTCTTTATTAAGGCTCTCAACCAAAATCTATTATTGGAAAAAATTCTAATAGTTAAAGTCTAAAGCAAGATTCTCTACCATAATACTTTCTAAATATTCTCATGTTCATCCCCAAAATTATGCTATCAGTAGGAAATAGAAATAAGACTGCATATTGCATGATTTGGATGTCTCTTTTAGCCTTAATGGGCTTGGGCCCTTGGCTGAAACTTTTGGGCTCATGGCTGGGCCCAATGGTTGGCAGACCTCAGGTCTTGCCTGCATCATTGGTGTCGGCTCTGTGCATTCTTCTTATTCTGCTCAACCCCATCTAAAACCATATTCTCTATAACTCCACAATTTGGCATGTCCTTACTACACTTAATCCAAAGGTAGAACAATGGCTGCATGATGATCTAATGGTAAATTTGGTTTTTTTTATTTATTGGGACATGAAAATTATTTAAATTAGAGTGCAGGATAGTAGGACAAAGAACAAGAGAAAATGGAGGGAGATCAGAAGGTATATGGGAATAACACCCTCCATCCAACAACTGAAAACAAAGTAAAAACTAAATAGGGAGGAGCAACACAAAGAACTACTCTGCAGCCCCTCTTACCCAACACATCCACTTCCCTTGCGGAACTATGCTTAAACTCCACCTCCATTATTGAAGACACAAACTTGATTTCACTGAGATGAAATTAGAACTCCCACCTGCGTCTAAGTAAACAGCCAGGAGTTAGCACTGTAAGAATCACTTTCCAAAATCAAAGGCTGAAGAAACAGCAAACTGAACAACCTTGATGCTTCAATGGTGGCTAAAATCTCTGCTTCATTGGAATCTTTGACTCCAATGAAGGAGGAAAAGAAAAGAAAACAAGACCTTTCTAGTTCGACCTTAATGGCGATTTTTTCTCATCAATATTAATCAGTGAGAGTTGAGTTATTGGCTTTTACAGTTTTGGAGAATCTTACCGGGGCTGTTGAGATTACTACCTGTTCCTGCGAAGTTTTATTAATCATTATGTATAAAAAAAGAAAAAGAAAAAGAATTCTATTCCTTAATGTTGTAGAAGAGTTTTGTGGTTTGTTTTAGACAGTTATGGACGTGTAAGGCTGTACGGCTGCTGCAGCAGAAGTTCCGTGCCTGAGTTAGCTTGAAATGGTTTTGGGGCATGCGAATGCTTTGAGTTGGCATTTTAGAAAGTTTCCACTCAAGGATTTAGTCTTCTCCAGTGTTTTGAAGGATCAAATACAAAAATTGTTGAGATCTAAATCCAATAAAATTTCACTTCTTAGCTCTAAAATAATTACTTTCTATAGCTATCCCCATCATAGTTTTTGGGACAAGGCTTTGACGGTGATGATGATGATGAGTTAACCACTTTCTGTAAAAAAAACCCAAAGTAAACATAACTTAGTCTCTTGCAATGTTAAAATATTGACCATTAATTACAATGGAAATATTCTGAAGATGGCTATCTGATCATGTTGGTAAACTTATCTTTAAATGTACCATAGCTTCCTTGGTCCTTGTACAAATTGCGTGATCTTAGTCTCATTGAGAAGCTAATTAGTAACCTATATCCATTGTGATACATCCTGGCAATCAGACTTTGCTTGACAAATTTTTGATCTTCAATATTGGAAATGGAAATCAGATCCTAATCTTTTGAGGCTCCTGCATTAAATGGAATTATTGTTGATCCATACAAAACAACTAGCTATGGTGTGCAAATCTTCCTTGTTTATTTTCCAAAACCTTCAAGTTTAGACTACATCAGGAAAACTAACGCTATTAAGCAGCTTTTGGAGGGCATTGTAGAGATGTTAAGAGTTCAGGTGCCCCAAACCATGTGCAGCTGATGTCCATTCTCTGTATTCTGAGCCCCTACCATTTTTCAGCAGGGACTCTTACCACCTTTATTTTATAAATCCATTTTCTTTTTGGTAGAATCTTCCCTTTTTTGAATCCCAAGGGGTAGCTCAGTTGGCCTAGGACCACGATTTGCACCCAGAGGTTGTGGGTTCGAAACTGCACTACTACACTGGGGCTACAGGGGAATTTTACCTGGCTTTTTCTCCTGGGCCCGTAGGGATTATTCTAGCCCAAAGGGCTAGGAACCCTGCGTTATCCAAAAAAAAAAAAAATTTTTTTTTCACTCTTGTACTGTTGAGATTTTTATTTTCAAAAAGTAAAATATAGCATTTGTAATTCTGTTGTACAATCTAGCTGAAGAACTATGCTACTGGTGAGTATTTATGTTTCCAACGTAGATTTTTTTTTTTCAATGAAAAAATAAAATGAACTTTAAATAAGATGTTCTGGTTTCAAGCATTTGCCATTTTTTTTGGCAGCTTTCACCTTGACCATGCTGCATCCTTGCCATATTTTCTCGAGAAGGTATGACCTTATGGTTGACCATTTGCATATTTCATGTTCGAATTGAGTATACTGAAGGATGCTAATTTACATTTCAGACAACTTTCAAAGGGCGCGTTTTTATGACCCATGCAACAAAGGCTATCTACAGGCTGCTTTTGTCGGATTATGTGAAAGTGAGCAAAGTTTCTGTGGAAGATATGTTGTATGATGAACAAGATATAATTCGGTCTATGGACAAAATCGAGGTGCGTTCATCTGTTTATGGAGCAGGAACTTTTCTGAGGCTCAATAGTTCATCTTTTGGGCTTTCCCGTGAATTTTTAGAAATAGTTCAGAGAATTTTTAGTCATTATTTCCATTAAAAAGAAGGGGAATGGATGTTCTTATTCTATTACCAGCTATATTCTTCATCTGGCTTTACCAGCTGTCATTTCAAGAAGAGCCTGGAGCATAGTTGGAAGGGTCTTACTGTGACATGAAACCACAAGGCTGTGAATTTGAGTCAACTTACCTATAAAAAGAGTTCCATTCTCTGAAAACTTAAACAAAGAATAAAAGTAGATAAACATTAGCTGTTATTCCAGCAGCATCATAGCTGGTTTGTGTGATACAGTTATCTGATCTTACTCTCTCCTTCCTGCATTTTCAGAGTAGGAGCTTCTTATTTACCACATAATTATAATATGTCCCTCCCTACTAAGCTTGAAATTCACACTACCAATGATCCAAGAAACAGCATGTTATTTGAAGTCCTAAAATTTGAAAGTTCATTTATTTTATTTTAGTTGAATCATACATCATTACTTCAATTGCCATTTAAAGAAGTTATTCATAATTACTATTAAAAAAACAGAAGTCATTCATAAATTTTCAGGTAATGATTACACAGCTGGGCTTTTCCCTCTGCAGGTTATTGACTTCCACCAAACTTTAGAAGTAAATGGTATTCGCTTCTGGTGCTACACTGCTGGCCATGTCCTTGGTGCCGCCATGTTCATGGTTGACATTGCTGGAGTCCGAGTGCTCTACACTGGAGATTATTCACGTGAAGAAGACCGGCACCTTCGTGCTGCCGAGACCCCACAGTTCTCCCCTGACATCTGCATCATCGAATCCACCTACGGTGTCCAGCTCCACCAGCCCAGAGTTGTGCGAGAGAAACGCTTCACTGATGTTATCCATTCGACCATCTCTCAGGGTGGCCGTGTCCTCATTCCTGCTTTTGCCCTTGGCCGAGCTCAAGAGCTTCTCCTCATCCTAGATGAGTACTGGTCAAACCACCCTGAACTCCACAACATCCCCATTTACTATGCCTCACCTCTTGCCAAGAGGTGCATGGCTGTCTACCAGACCTACATAAATGCCATGAATGAGAGGATCCGGAACCAATTTGCAAATTCAAATCCCTTTGACTTCAAGCACATCTCGCCTTTGAAGAGCATCGAGAACTTTGATGATGTTGGCCCTTCAGTGGTGATGGCAAGCCCTAGTGGGCTGCAGAGTGGGCTGTCGAGGCAATTGTTTGACATGTGGTGTGCAGATAAGAAGAATGCATGTGTTATTCCTGGGTATGTGGTGGAAGGGACGCTCGCGAAGACAATCATCAATGAACCGAAGGAAGTGACCCTAATGAATGGTCTCACCGCTCCTCTTAACATGCAGGTCCATTACATTTCCTTTTCAGCTCATGCTGATTTCGCTCAGACAAGTACATTCTTGGAGGAGCTTATGCCTCCTAACATAATCCTAGTCCATGGAGAAGCCAATGAAATGGGAAGGCTCAAACAGAAGCTCATCACCCAATTTGCTGATCGAAACACTAAAATAATATCCCCAAAGAACTGCCAGTCTGTTGAGATGTACTTCAATTCTGAGAAAATGGCCAAAACGATTGGGCGGTTGGCTGAGAAGACTCCTGAAGCTGGTGAAACTGTCAGTGGTCTGCTTGTAAAGAAAGGTTTCACTTATCAGATCATGGCCCCAGAGGATCTCCACGTCTTCTCACAACTATCCACTGCAAACGTTACACAGAGGATCGCCATCCCTTATTCCGGTGCCTTTGGTGTGATAAAGCACAGGCTCAAGCAGATATATGAGAGCGTTGAATCCCCTGCTGATGAGTCTGAGGTCCCAACATTGCACGTGCATGAACGGGTGACAGTGAAGCAGGAGTCAGAGAAATACGTCTCATTACAGTGGAATTCAGACCCAATAAGTGACATGGTTTCAGACTCGGTTGTCGCTCTGGTTTTAAATATTAACCGGGAACTTCCTAAGGTAACTGCAACAGAGACGAAGACAGAGGAGGAGATGGCAAAGACAGCAGAGAAAGTGATTTACGCACTTCTGGTTTCATTGTTTGGAGATGTCAAGGTGGGAGAGGAGGGGAAGCTGGTTGTGACAGTTGATGGGAATGTTGCACGTGTAGACAGCAAGAGTGGAGATGTTGAGAGCGAAAATGAAAATCTCAAGGAAAGGGTGAGAACAGCATTTCGCCGGATCCAAAGTGCTGTGAAGCCAATCCCACTCTCAGCATCGTGAAATGGTAAATGTTGAGTTGCATGAAAAGAGAGAGGAAAAAAAAAAGTTGTGCATCCTTGTCTTTGGGGTTGAAAAAGAGCACCTGTGTATGACATCTTAGATTTGATTAGCCCGGGAAAGGATTCTTAAAATTGCCGTTGTCATTCTGCTATGAGTCTGCAATCTGGAGGAGCCCTGTTTTGCAAACACGAGATTCACCAAGGAATGGTTGTGCCTGAGAGTTAGCTGGCCTCTGAAAAACCTTGGCTGGTGACTGGGAGTTGGTGCGACAATTTTTCTTGATGATGATTGTTGCATTTATGCATGCTATAATCTCAATTTTCATGAACTAAAATGAGTTTGTATTGAATTATTGCCTAGATATTATGGAAAAATTCTTAAAAAAGATTTTCTGCACAGGAAATTAGCGTTCTAATTTCAGCTTTTAACATTTGAGTTCCTTTGGATTTCTAGAACTCAATGAGAGAATCAAAGTTATTCTGGAATTATAGAATTTTATGTGCTCAAGCCTCACAGTCCTGGGATCGGAGATGTATCCTCTTTTCAGTGCAGTCTCAAATGGTGGAATTCAACTCTACAGATCTATGAAGGGTTCATGGTTTCTCATTCTAGGATTGAGCAGTGATGGGGAATTACTGGGATAAAGCATGTGATAAATCATATGATGGGCTATCTATTCACGTTTCAAGGAGAATGCACATTAAAATATCTATATTGTATGATATTAATATTTGACGTGCTATTGGAGATCCATTGCCTCATCCTCCAACCACACAAGAGGTTCTATTCAGTCTTGCCTCAGAGAAGAAACAAAATAGAGAACCTTCTTGGCTCCAGCAGTTGAAATATTGCTAACTGCTAAGGCTAACAAAATTTGTATGGGTGCCGTCAAGGTGGTGGCTCACTTGGTTTTCGAGTTCACTCCTACCCTTTGCATTATCCTTGTAGTATGTGTGCGGCTATGTATGTACCCCTCGGGATAGTTTTTGCTCGTCAGAATCGGATAACTCCTCTGCTGACGGTCAAAGGTTCGAAGGTTGGACTGATGAGGGATGCTCTGGGTCATTATAAAAACACAAAGTTTGTTTGGGTTTTTTTATAGGTCCTTGGGCATGTTTGAATAATTCGTGGGGAAAGTAATTTAAAACAAATGTCATCGAATCAATGGATAAAATAAGAGTGTGTTATTTTTTTTTTTTTTGCGGCAGGTAAAATAAAAGTAATTGGTTTTTAAAGCTAAGTCCTTATTTGTCTTTTTTTCTTTAATATTTATGAAGGGCAGATGGGACTTACTTTTCTACGTTCTAAGTAAAGTAGAACTTTGACAATTGAAAACACTTTCTCATGGATTTTACTTTTTTTTTTTTATAGCCGAAATCTTGGATTTTACTTTATCTCTTGGAAAAAAATAACATTGACAAGTTTCAAGAAACTCCATTTCAAATTAAACTCGACTCAATTCCAATGCAAAACTTTTGAGTCTGATCATATAAAGAGTTTGGTTTCCCCGCGTGGCCTTGTGTTCGGTTTTCCCAAGTGGTCTCTTATGTTTTTCCATGAGTGGGACGCGTGGAACTCACAATGAGCCCCTATATTGATGATATAAAATGTTAAAATTAAATGCAACTCCCACTTATAGCGCATCATTAAACTATTTAAATATAGAACTTGATCTTACCATAAAATTAAACACATAAATGATAACGTAATTAGCATAATCTTATACATTATTAATGCTATACATTAATAACACTTATCGTTCCCTGCATTTATGTCAAACACACACACTATCAATCCCTGATTTTTTTTTTTTTTTTTCTTGGAGGGGGAAAAAAAAATATTTAGAAAGAGGGAGAAGAAGAGAAGAAGCCAAACCCCAACCTCGACTTCTGTCATTCCATCCGCACCTGAACACAAGGTTTGTGCACTCTATTTTATCCTCAAATTGGACTCTGACTAGGTCCAAACCATCCATTTTCACCCCTGCCGTGTTTCTTCACTGCCGAGGGCAGTTTAGTCATTTTGATTTATTTTAGAGCCCTAAGTAGGTCACAACGACAGTTCATCCTTTCTACTTCGCTCTACCTCCTGGCAAAGCTCAAGCTGGAGCCCATCCAAAAGGTTCTCATGGTCTGTTGGTCTCTTCTTCATCTTCCTCTTCTTTTGAATCATCATCCAAAAGGTTTCTCATGGTCTATTGGTCTCTTCTTAATCTTCCTCTTCTTTTTAATCATCATCAAGGTTTCTCATGGTCTATTGGTCTCTTGTTAATCTTCCTCTTCTTTTTAATCATCATCGAGGTTTCTCATGGTCTATTGGTCTCTTCTTAATCTTTCTCTTCTTTTTAATCATCATCAAGGTTTGGGTTATTGACAATCCAGGTCCTATAGCCCTAGTAATTTGGATTTTCAAGTACATCTCTATAAATCCATCAGTGGGCTATCTTGAAATCCAAAATGCTGTTTATCCCAAGTTTTTAAAGGATTTGTTTAATTGTTGATTGGGTTCTTTTAAGCTTTAACATTGATAATTGCATTAGAATTTCACTTTGTCATCAACACATCATGGCTTATAAAATCTTCATGTGGCATGTTTGTTCTTTCTTTTTCCCCTCCTGTAGTACATTACTCCCACTCTAGAAAACAGTGAAATAGAGAATGTCTTTGGGCGGGCGTGCATGGGATGTATTTAGCAAAAGAGACAATCTGATCCATGTTCTTTTGGGGTGCTCCTTTGTGGCCCTTTGCATAAGATCAGTGGGGCAGCAAAATGATATAGAGAGCCTACAAACCGAGAAAGAGCAACTCCAGAAGACGAATAAAGCTATGAAGAAAGCCATCTGGGATTGGAAGCAACAGCTCTTCCAAGAGGCCTCCGCAGATGTGACTGCCTATCCAGTTCCCCTCTCTAGACTCAAAGCCATCTATGGTGATACTGTATCTCAACAAGGTACCCACTCAGATGAAATGCCCTTTCTAGTTCTTGGTCATGTGTGTTTTTGAATTTGCAGTTAAATCTGATTTCTATGCAAGCCACTTTGTCCTTTGTTTTGCTGAGAATCAGTTTTTATTGTTTCTTATGTGGTCCTACTATTGGTTGTGAGCTGTAGCTTCTTATATTGGCTTGAATGAGTATTTGTGTAAAGAGATGAAACTCCCTTATCAATCAAGGGGGGCCTCATCCATTCAAATGTGCCCTTTCTCTAGCTCAAGGATTTATAACTCCACTCGACCAAGTTGGGCCAAGTCTCCCCATGAGCTTAATAACCTTTATAAAAATGAAAAAAAAAGAAGAAGCCAAGACTAGTTATGTTTTACTTATTAATAATAAATTGAAGTAGCAATACCTTTCAAAAGAAAAGAAAAATTGAAGTTGCAGTTGGCAGCTACATTTATGTTTCACTCAATCGGATTAATGGCACCTTCAATCCTTGAATGCTTAAATCTTCTAAAATATGTTATTTTGTTGCCTTGTCCCAACTATATTGGGGTCAGCTGCATGAATTTTGGTTCTCCATTCCAATCCATTCCGAGCCAAATCCTTTGATAAGTTGCATTTTTTTCTTTTTCAAATCTATTACTACTACTTCTTCCATCCACGTCCTCTTCGTCTTACCCTTTCCCCTTAATGGGCCATCAACCTACATGGAAAATTTTTTCCTTACTGGCGCCGTTGATGGTCTGGGTTGGACATGTCCAAACCCCACATCACGAATGAGTTTCCCTTATTTTATCACCCGTTCATGCTACCAGTAAATGCTTTTGAAAGCACTTATATCTAATTCTGTCTTTCCTTGTTTTACCATAGCAACCTCAACATTCTCATCTCTGCTATACTCATTTTGTGCAAGTGTTTCTTCTTGCTTGGCCAACATTCTGGAGGTGACTTGGCTTGGTACCCATTGCATCCAAATTGAATCAGCGGAGTCAACTTGTGCAACTAACTTTTAAAGCCATGCACTTGTTGGGATAGGAAATGATTGTTATAGATGGATTGTGTTAGTTGACATGACGAATTTTCCAATTACTAAGTTCAACCACTATTACTTGATAGATTGTTCCTAGACTTATACTAGTTCTCTTGATGTTTGATATCTATTTGAAACATTCATTTGCCTAAGATGTTACCAAATTTCCTTCGTTTCACATTTCTAGTTGTGATCATATATTTTCAAGGTGTGTCAATTACCATCCTAAAAACAAAGAAGGGTCCAAAAGTCGCAGCCCATTCTGCATTCATTTTCAAAGATAGTGTTGCCTGTTTGCCCAGGCCACAGTAATTTGAATGTTCAAAGACGTAGTTTTTTCCTTTCTTATTGTTAAAGTTATTTTGAATACCCAATATTCTTTGTTGGCACTCATTTATACTCCTATTATGTTGCCAGCTATTTCTGCACATATCGTTGCACCGGGTAACAGCAGTAGCATGATGTTTTTCAGCGAACTGCATTTATTTAGCATTTTCAATTATAGAAGTCTGCATGAATTGGTGCTTGCAGGTTCTTGTTATCATGTTGAAAAATCTTGATTTGGGGTATTTGCTACAACACAATCAGGAATTTTGTTACTTGTCTCCCCTAATCCTTTTATTAGTTAAAAAAAAAAAGAGGAAAGAAATGAAAAAAGAGCTATTATGTTCTTCCCTAATATTCTTCAAACATAGTGGAAAATATGCTCACTGCCCACTCCCATTATAAACTGCATTTCACTGAACTAATTTGTTTTCTGCTTTCAATATTTGGTAACTGGTTTCCTTGCTGCAGGTGAGGCAGGGGAGACTGTGACAGCAAATCCAACTTCCGCGAGAACTAAGTTTGTAGTTTGAAGTTGTCTGTCTTATGTCACTGAAGAACATTTCATTTGATTGAGATGGGCAAAGTTAGTTGTTGGTTTTGAGGAGGTTTTTTATTCTACTAAATATGGTGGTGGCAGAGTGGGACCACCCTTATAGACAATGATGTTTAGCAAAGTTTTGACCATGTGAATATGGATTTTGGTAAGCTTATGAGCAAATATATTTTTACATCTAGAATCCATTTGATTGTGAAAGATTCAAGTAGGTCGCATGCAATAAATGAAATACCATCCCATCAAGATTATTACAATAATTTGATCTGAATGACCTCAGTATATGTGCAGTTGGATGGCATTTCAGATGCTCCCACTTTTTGGGTTTTGATTCCCAATCTCCATTGGGGAAACTTCTGAACAAGAGATTTGGATATAAAAGGGTCCCTTTACAGGATACTTGTACAGGGCGGCTGCATTTGCCCTACCCCACACATGGATTTCAAGATCCAAACAGTGCATTTGTTCATCTTAGATTGTTGTGGCTTGAAATTTAGGTTCATCCAGGCATCACATGCACCACATTGCAAAAAGAAATTGGCTAGAAAATATATCCATGGTCGAGATTCTACAATAGTGTGGGCGACATGATGACCAAACCCTCTGTTCCAATGCTAGTATGCTTTTAAGATGGCCCCGACCTGATAAATGGTTTGGAATCTGGATATCACATATGTTCATGCATGGTGCAAGCCTCCATGTATAATGACTCTTCTTTTTGAAGCATTTGATGGCAACTAACTAAACAGTTATT
Source organism: Camphora micrantha (assembly GCA_003546025.1). NCBI lineage: Eukaryota > Viridiplantae > Streptophyta > Magnoliopsida > Laurales > Lauraceae > Camphora > Camphora micrantha. Next base: position 6,575,214 of record QPKB01000003.1, on the reverse strand, counting down.
GTGTTCTCTCACTTGCATTCTTGGCTTCTTTTTTTGTTAACCTCGGAAGAAAATATTTGCAGGGTCTTGCTTTGAGACTTGACAGCCATGAGTGACCTGTGCATTCTCCATTAAATATTTTCTTTGATAGCTCCAGTAAACCACAAATATTTGCAAATATACTGGTATCATTGGGAGATGAGAAGATTCTGAGAACAAAGTCTGTGACACTGCCCAAGATAATAATGATTATCATTAGTCAGTAAACTCAATTCTTGTTGCCAAAATAGAAAACCATAACAGATGTAACTTTTCAGACAGGTTTATCTGAAGGCTGCTAAATTAATTTGCAGGAGGGCTACAAATTTTATTGATTTGGGTTATACATCTGCTCAATTGCTTTGACAGTCTACGTGATGGTTTAATTTCCAAGTCTGGTCCCAGACAATGGGCCTGAAAGAGCTGCTGTCAAAACCCAGTTGAGCCCCTACATAACCCCAAGCTCAAGTTGGTCCCCAACCTGACTTTCCTGAACCTGGCAAACCCATTCCAATCAATACACGACCAATTAGTGTTTGGACCCAAATTCTTTCCATCATTCCATTTCTAGGACTCATGGAAGTGCCTCGGGTAGTGCCACAATCTGTTCTACGTGCAACAATGTGTTGAACTACTTCAACAAGTACGCGTGAGGTATCCAACATCTGATGTTCGTACAGCAGCATCCACAACTCCTTTGCGGGCTGCGTAGCAGGAAATGATATATTCTGCTAAAGAAAGTCCTTCGCGAGATTTAATTCATCTCAATCTGACCAAGCTTGGACTGAGAAAATAATGCTGTTGGTTGGGTTAGCCAACATAATCCTCAGGATATAATGCACAATAGAGGAGGCAAGTTTTGACTTGGTCATTTCTGAGTAGTTCACAACTGGAGTGCAATGGCGGCTTTGACTCCTGTTGATGAGCACTTGAATTCATATGATTCATTTCTCCCATACCTTGACATTGAAAACTTGCCCCCAGAGCCTCCCCAACTGTAATGATTGCAATTGGCAAACCACCACACTCTTTAACCATGTTCTCTGCAATGCCTTGCACATCTGGAGAAAACACCTCATCAACTCCCAACTGTCTTTAAACAGGTCCCAGGCATCTTAATTAGAGAGTACCTCCACTTCAATGTCTTTATGTGACTCCATGCTTGGGCAAAGTCCTGGGTCATGTGGTTCCCCATTCCTCTGCGTCTAGGACACCAGAATATGAACCATGAACGAAGAAAGTCATTTGAGAAATATTAAAGTAGAACAAGATAAGAGTTTACCGTCGTTTGGCTAGCATAGCCTACGTCCACGATAGTAATCTCCCACACCACTGCTGGTGGGATTTGCTTTACAATGAAATTGGTTACAAGATGAGAGTCAATGATTGGGGTGATTGAAATTGCACATGCTGTCGTTATATAAAAAAAGAGAAGATTAATAATATTGTACCTGCTGTGATTGCTATATTGAGATTTTGCAGCTATAATTGAGAAAGAATGAGAAATTGAATGGAGAGGTTTAATGTGAGAGATTTTAGGACCCTCAAGGTGATGGGCGATCTGAGACCTTCAGCCTTTCATGTGAGGTGATGATGCCTTTTGTGGTGGTAACTCTTTAGTGAAAATGTCTGAAACTTGATCCGCAGTGGAGAGGTACTCAACTTCAAGTGCTTTTCAAGCAATTAACTCATGAACAAAGTGAAAACCAATTGCCACACGCTTTGTGCGAAAGTAAAAAACTGGATTGGCTGTGAGTGAGGTAAATGGAGGTTATGTTGTGACACCAAAAAGTTAGTGGTTACGGCACCTTGCATCCAAGTTCGTTAAGAGAGTAAACCCATACACATTAAGGAGTGGCATTAGCTAATCTCTATATTCAAAGCTCTAGTGCTTAATCATGCAATCATCATTTGTTTCTTTAAACTCTAACAAATGAAATTTGGCCCAAGAGATATCATATCCCTCTCTAGAAGTGGATTTGTGATCATCAATTCAACCTTACCAATCAGTATCGATAAGGTGTGAGGTTTGGTAGAGGTAGAGGACAATATAAGAAGACCATATTAAATAGTAAGCTGAAACAGCGGCGAACTCTTTTTCAGACAGTGCAATGAATTGAAAGGGGCAACATCTCCCATCCAATAAGAGGCAGCCATGTCATTTAAAATTCAAATGGGAGTCACAACTTTCATAGACTCATCGGCAGTAAACAGTTTTCTCTTATTTCCATCACTGCCCTTTTGAACATAAAGAATTTCTCACAAAGTCTCTTGAGCTCCCTACCTAAAAAGATTGCAAAAACATCTCATACCTCAACATCCTTCCCACATAATGGATAATGGTCTCGTCCTAGAATATGGAACCACTTGGACCCCACCTTTAATTACTTCAGACCCTTTGACCCTCTTTGCATACCATGATTTGGCATTAGGACATATTTTTATACCTTTTAATCATTCACTCACCGTTGGATTGTATCTAAAAGTAAAAAAATAAATAAATTGACCGCCCTTTCCGATTGATAGACATATATTTAAGCTGGCCTCACAAGCTAGACTGCATTTTACCAATATGTTTGTTCGTTGAAACTTATTGTCGTACAAAAATATAATAGTGGGCCCAACCTTCAAATTGATCATTTACAGATGTGATTAAATTTGAAAAAAAATAAAAAAAGAAATTGAATCACATCATATGCTGGCATTGATTCACATCATCCATAATATGCCGCAGCAACGTCTTCTATCCAGTTGGAGGAAGCCACGTCATATGAAATTCAAAATTATCTCACTGAATCTCTGCTCTCCATTTAATCTCCATCTTAAAATCTCTCTTACATCCCTGAAATCTCTCATGGCTTTCCTTCTCACTCCCTAATCTCTAGTCCTTTCACGTCGCCCCTTATAACACCATGATAAGAGACCAATCCATCTTCGTTTTGAGAAGGCCAGAAAAAATATGTATCTATCTTAATCTCTTCTCATCCCTCTCCTTATGGTAATTTCCTTATGACGTATGGCTTGAAATACTATGTGCTTAAAATATTTAAGACAAGTATTTAAGATATGGAAAGAATAATAAACTTGGGATAAGGATAGGTTATCCTACAGTGTATACTATTACTTTGCTTACTTTTGTTAATATTAATCTTTTTAAGTGTAAAGTATCATCCGATTTAACCTTTTAATTACATCGTACTAGAAGTATGGACTTAAAACATTGTGCGTCTCAAGTTCTCACTCTCTCTCTTAACAAATTTCTCCCTCTACAATTTTCTTATTACAAATGTAGTTGGTATGCTTAGAACGGGTTTTCTTATTACAATTTAATTATAATTTTCATTCCAACATAGTTTTTTAGATTGGTAACAAGACCCGATTTTATTAATACTACACCACCAAGCCAGAAAATAAAACTAGGTTATAAGATTTTATACCCACCAAAGCCAGACACAGTCAACAACTACAATTACATAATATGGGCTTATCATAGGGAGATTCTAACTATGTCTTGTTTAGCTATACACTATACGTCAAAGAATTTGTCTACCTAAGCACATGATAAGAAATCACATATGGATACTTGATTTCAATTAAAAAGAAATGGAATCCCCACAGCCTAGAATCGAAGTCATTAGCCTACATCATTGTAGCCAAGTCGCTATCCACAATTAACTTGGGCCTGAAAGGAATTCTAGAGTAACTGAAGAGCTTCCAAAACCGCCATCACTCTACCTAATTAGACTCCTTAACTCCTGCATTCTTAGAAAACAATAGCAAAATCTCTCCGTTGGAGTTGCGAAGAACCTCCAATACCTGTTGGATCTGATTTACATCTAGAAGCTTCATCTACATTAAACTTTAATCTCCAATGGGGGAGGGGTCTAAGACGACGTTCTCTTATCCTTTTTTTTTTTTTTTTTGAAAATTGTTGTTCTCCTATTCTTCTTCCTCCCACATGACACACTAGCTTCCCAATTAGATAGAATGTCAAACAAGTTGAAACTAGCAACCATCTCTCTACTCTTAAACGGATATCCGAAATAACCTTATCAACTGAAGACGAAGAGCCTCTAAAAATTCTCTCATCCCTTCCTTCCAAATGAACCAAAGGATAGTGAAAGGAACAATCCTCCACATAATAAGTCTGTATCCATGAAACACTTCCAACCTTCAATAAAGAGCTAGCTTTGAGATAGTACTCTGGAGACACCATGACATACCTCACCCTCCTAAGAAAATTATATCATATCCTGGATACAGACTTACAATGCAAAAACAGGTGATCAATTTACTCTTGAGCTTTCCTTCACATCACACAGATATTGAAGATGCTCTCTGACGTCAGATTCCTTCTCCACAGATTATTGACTGTAGACACCTTTCCTGTGATTGTCAGTCCGGAAAAAAACTCAACTCTAGGAGGAACCAAACCCAATCAAACTAATGCACAAGGAGTAGTAGATTGAGGTGGCCCCTATAAAGCTGAATACAATGTCTTAGCTGAAAACCTCCCTAGAGGAGTGGGATTCCAAATATGAGCATCCTTGGCTTTCCTGAAAAGAAAAATGTTAGGAAAAAAATAAAATAACCCAACAACTCCCCATATTGGTCTCATGCTGATGAAGGGTTCCCCTAAAAGACACTGGCCAACACATGCTAGTATCCATCACCACATAGCACTCACTGGCGGAAGACTCTTTATTGGACGCCACTCTGAACACTGGTTGAAAACACAATGGACCAACCTCCACCCAATCACCCAACCAAAACCTAACTCTTCGCCTACAGTAAAACCCACCCCTTTCGAAAAGTTATCCCCCTACTATTAGCCTCATCCCAAAAAGATGTTATAGAACCCTTAAACACCTAATTCTCTATACCTAGGTACTGACTTAGGAGCCCCATTTATTTTCCCTGTATTTTTTAGCAATAATCATTCTCCAAAGAGCATACCTCTCTTTTCTAAACCTCCACCACTATTTTGCTATCCCAAATTTTATTATCGAGATAATCAATACCTAACTCACCACTTATTAGTTTTATTACCTTGCTGCATTTTAGAAGATGCAACTTATTGGAACTAATCTGACCTTCCCACAAAAAACTCACCATGATGCAATCGTATCTAGCAATCATTGACTTAAGCATTTTGAAAAGAGATATATAGTAGACCAGTAGTTTAGATAACCTGGCTTTGATCAAAGTAATTTTGCCTCCCATTTTTAGGCATTTCCTTTTCCACACGAACAATTTCTTCTTATTTTCTCAATAACAGGATCCCATAACTCCTTCGATCTCGCCTCTGCCTCCACTGGAAGCCGAATATACATCAGATGAAGCTACCTAGTCTTCTATTTCAGAGGGTTAGTTAATTCCATATTATCCTCCTCTTCACATCCAATCCAACCAAGGAGCTCTTGGACATGTTAGCCTTCAAATCCAAAAACAACTGAAAAACAAAGTAAAATTCTTCTTAAAGCTAGGTTCTCTTCCCACTTAGTGGAGCTGAATAAAATAGTATTGTTTGCAAATTGAAGGTGGGTAATAACTTCCCCATTTTGTCTAGTCTGAAATCCTCCAATCATACCAACATTCTTCGTCTTTCCTAACAATGCACCCAAAGCTTCAGAGTTCTGCCGCAACAGTGAATAAGAAAGGGGATAGAGCACTATAAGCTTAAAAAAAAGGGAGGGAGAAGCATTCACCAAAGTTGAGAAAGAAGTAGAGGAAATGAATTCCCTCATCCAACCTCACCACTTCTCACCAAGTAATGAAGTCCCCTTGATAAGGGCTTGTATTAAGAGCAAGAACTTGCTTCAATCTGTTAGGCATCACCTTATACACTCACCGTCTCACCCTACCAACTAATAGGTTTTTATCTTGAAGCTTTACCGGATTTTAGACCTTGGGAATAAGCATCACTAGTATAGCATTTTGTTGTAAGGCTTAGGGAATCGCGTTAAAGGGTGGACAATGTAGCACGGTCACTAACTCCTAAGGCGAGGTGTTTCTTAGTGTATTTGGATAATAATGAAAGGGACGGATGAAATGATGGATTTGAAAGAAAAAAATTCGCATATGCAGATAAATCTTTTCCAAATTTCAATGCATGCATGAATCAAATACAGTCTACCCTATCAACAAGAAGCTAAATAATGGAGAATAGCAGAGGTTGGATGCAAGAGAAGAAGGAAAATCATTTTTGGGATGATTTTGATGATATTCTATTTCTTTGGGTTTTTGAAATCATGGGTAATAAGGGCCGGCCTAACTATGGGAATGAACGGAACCGAATCTAAACATTCATCTTTTCAACATTTTGGCGCTAGATGGACTGACCTCATGAAAGGATTAACCCATCTACCATTGCTCTCTTAGTCCCCAAAAGACTAAATTAACGAACAATGAATGACAAGAATGAGCCTAGCGCTAAGCAATATGATTAATGGTAGTAGGTATGTAATGATGATGTAAATGCAGCAATGCCAATCTAAGGTGCACACAATCCAAGCTAACTACGCAAGAAACACAAGCAAATTAAAATGAAAGAATTGAAGACACAAATGGAATGATCTCACCAGCATGCTGTTTGAAATCCCGAATCTGTTTGTCGGAGACCCTGCTCTTTGGCTTTGATTTCCCTCGGTGCAGCAATGTGGGCCTTCTGAATGTTGGTCCTCGAGTTGGCTCACCTAGAAGATGGGTGCTCTCTGATTGATGATGATGAGTGAGGGAAGAGAAGAAAGTGAATATGGAGTTCAAACAAACAAGTCTTGTCGCCCATGCAGGTCTTGAACCTGCGACCTTCGTGTTATTAGCACGATGCTCTAACCAACCGAGCTAATGGGCTGATGGGCATAACCCGTACAATTTTACTATTCCAACTAATGTTGGAGTTAGTCCACTCCATCTGTGATAGGATCTACTACCAATCCTTTAAGAAAAACACCTTCCTTCTTAAGATTGACGACTTTCGTGATCTTCTTCTCAACATGTGGTGCAAAACTATAGCGTGAGATCCAACTCTGTCCTTGAAGTCCCTCTTCTATACTCTGCACTTCATTTTGAGTCTTCTTAACATTTTGCAGCCATAATTCTACTTCCCCCTTTCTCTTCTTTCCTCGTACTACTTCTTCTCTATGTATTTCTTCTTCTATATCCTCCATTTTGCAATTCAGACTTTCCATTTCACTTTTTAATTTTTCTATATTCTCTTTTAGGCTTCTATAAGAATTCAACTGTCCCCATGCTCTGTTCATGATGATGTCAATTGTGATTTGTACGACTACCTTCTTCACTATTTCAAATAATAAGGAATCCATAGCCACTTCAGCAACTCTGAAACAAATTTTTTTTTATTTTAATGAATAGACAAATCATATAAAAGAAGAGAACAGAACTTACAAAATCATATAAATGCACATACTAAAGTAGTCTTACAATACCAAATTAAACATTAGTACAAATTAATTGGTCATTTGAATGCGGAGATAACTGTATACTGTACACATAATCACCTTTGAGGGCCCCCACCTTATCTCTCATAGTGAGGTGAGAGATGCTTACTTTTTTCCACTATCATAATACAAGTTTGTATAGTGGATAGTTTTCTCTACTTATTTTCTTTTCATACAAAAACAACCCATAAATGAGGATGAACATGACCAATTACAGACCCAAGTCTATGCTTGTCATTGTCGAGCCATGAGTTCATATAGGTGGGGACCAATGGTTTGTTGCTCCAAACCATTCACTTTGTGGTCAATTATATAATTGAAAAACCCAAGCCTTTTAATTTTATTAGTTCTTCAAATGGACATTTGAACATGGGCAAAAACTAGGGATGTCAATACCATTATCAGCCAAAAAAGGGAAAGAAGATAGCTAATGCTACGGCTCCTCGGCCCAGCACGGCCCCTGTCACGGGCTGCTCCCCGTGGGCCGTGCAGTTTGACCAGGCCGTGCCGGGCCAAGGGCCGTTGACTGGTTTGGCATGGCCCGGCCCGGCCCATTTGACATCCCTAATTGTAGGTTTGCCGAAATATCATTCTAATGAGATGATCCTAACCCTTGATTTCAGGAACGTAGGTGCATGAGTGAGGGTATGGATAGGTCATAAGTGGGCCCTATTGTTTTAATTATTATTTATGGAAGATGGTGGAAAGCAGAAAAAACTTAAGACACTGTTTATCACTTCATTTGCCTTAGAAAGATAAAATCAAGCAAAAATGACAGAGATGTAAATGCCAAACGAGCTAACCTGGTGGAAATGCTGAAGTGCAGAAGCTCTTTGCAGAAGCTCAATGGTCGCTGCTAAGAGGAGGAAAAGACCCAACTCTACAAGACCAACTGCTTTTTAGGGAAGAAATAAGCAATTATCACACTCACTTCATCCATTTCAGCAGACAAATAGCAAATGCAAATCCCACTTAGATCAGTATAAATTCCATTAAAGTTTTAAAAAAATAAAAAATAAATAAAGGAAGTTTCAATCACTTCTCAAAAATATACTGAAACCATGCATGTTCGATCACTTCTAAAGGGGCCATGCCTTTTTTTTTTTTTTTTTTTGTGACGCCAGGGAGCGGAGAGGCAGAGTCGTCGGCAGAGAGTGCAGAAATGGGCTGAAGGCGTCCTTCGAAATCCCTTCCGCTGAAGATCCGGCAGAAATGGGCTGAAGGCGTCACGTAAATTCCGTCCGTCCGTCCGGGAGAGGGAGACGAGAGAGGGAGAGGGGTGGGGGGGGGGGGCGGGCGCGTGGGGAGGGGTGGCGCGGGGAGGGAGTAGTAAGTTGGATCCAATGGCCTTTTAAAAGGACCTTGGAAGTTGGATCCAATGGCCCAAAACGTATGAACAGTAGTAAGTTTTGTCCGGAGGAGAGTAACGACTTTATTTTGAATTTATTAATGAGTTCAACGTGGAGAATTTTTATTTTGAACGGAATACAAGACCTGCTAAACTTGGATTTCACATGCAGATGATAAAATACTTGAAAACAACAGCAGCGTCGTTTGATTAGAACTACTTTTTTTTTTATAGCGTTGCCCCTAACACACACAAAATTATGACTCACAATATCATGGGTCAGGCAAGTGTTTCGTCATTTTAATTGTTGAATACATAGCAATATCAATTTCAGATGCATTCCCATGGCGAATTTGCTTTTACTAATTCCTATTTGGCTGTTTCGATCATGTTTCAGAATTTTATAGGTAACCTTACTTTGATCTCCAACATGGAGTTTTATTCATTTTAGGTGGGTTTCCTCTCACCGTAGCATGAGTTATAACTTTCTCGTTAATTTTGCTGGTTATTCAGTAGTGAGGTATCACGGGTTTAGATTAGACATGATAAAACACATCCAATAAGTAATTAGCACCTGCAATAATGTCCTGTAGCTTGTCTTGTTGTACACTAAATAGGTTTAGGCCCAATAATCATTTTGACAACAAACAAACTCAATTCCAGAAATGCTAAGAAACCAACCAAACCCTTGTTAATATGACAATATGGAACTTCATGGTTTCGAATCTAGATAGTAGAATAATGATGATGATGATGATGAGAATAAATAAATAAAGATACGATGAGAATAACCCATAAGCAATTAAAAATACCCATTAAAAAAAGGTAAATAACATGGAAAGTCAAGTCATGAATTTACATTTTCATGCATGAAAAACCGAATCAAGGAACCTAATTCTCACATTAACACATCAAGGAAGGACTTGATTTCCTCTTTTCCAATAATAACAAGTGATTTGCAATCGGTGATCACTTAAATGGAAACGTTCCGGCCGATTTCTCCTTTCTCCAAAAGTGATTTCTCGAGTCGGTGGTCGGTTACAAGGAAAGTTCCTTCTTAGTGGGATCAAGGATGGCCCAAGCCGCCCAACCCTACTTTTAAATAGTAGTTAGTGAGTCCGGATCACCTATCGTAGTTGTTACACCTTTATCGTGAGTGAACCAATAACAGTCCGCCACGTCATTAAAAAATTTAAGTGATTTTGAAGTTAAAAAAGTTCAAATCTGATAAAAGAAAATCACCTAAAATTTTGGATGACGTGGCGGACTGTAATTGATCCACTCACGGTGAAAATATAACAACTACGATAGGTGATCCAGACTCGTAGTTTGTTTTGTGTCTTTGCTCCATGTGGTCTTCTAGCATGTGGGTCCTTTGGCCATTGGCTTTTCAGGTGCTCTGAGGAACTTCTAGAGCCTCGTGTTCTCCTACTTGGTGATGAAAATATATATTACCCTTTATCTTAAAAAGAGAGCGAAAAAAATGGAAGAGGTTTTGACAGACTTATTTGTTGTACGATCTACAGAGATTCTTTACGAGGAACGTTCAAATTTAAAAAATCTTTCTATCAAATCCTAAAATAAGGAGGTTACCTATCATGCCACCTGCTGATAAATGTAGAGTCAGGATTTGTATGCCCTCTTTTTATAAGAAAATTTTTGGGAAGATCTGAATGCCAAAGAGACTAGATTTTTGGAGTCCAAAATTGAGGTCATCGAGTCATCACATGCACCACATTTCAAACAGAATTGGCTATAAACTATCATCCACGGTCTGAGATACTACATTAGAGATGATCCCCACCTGATGAACAGTCTGGATCTCATGCATGTGCATGTGTGGTGCAAGCCACCATGGATAATGGCTCTCCTTTCAAACCCCTAGTAAACCACAAAAATCTGAAGAGTTCATTCAACAGAAAAGGAATAGCAGACAAACAAGGACCCTACAAAACAAAAGATCAAAACATAGAGGCTACTTCCATCTGCCAGAACAGAGCATACTAAACCCAAAAGGCCTAACCAAAAGAGCTTGAACACCAACAACCTGGCCCAAAACATTACCAATCAGAACCCCTCCAGACCATCAACTCCTAGAGATCAAAGGAAGCGGTAGAACTGTACAAGTTGGTGTCTGTTCCCAAGATTGGGAGAGATGTAGGTAGCATAAGATGAACAGTATAACTCATTATCCTGAGAAGGAGATTATGACACTACTCAAGATAATAATAGTTGTCATTAGTCAGTAAACTCAAATTCTTGTTGCCAAAATAGAAAAACAAAACAGATACAGGTTGTCACACATGGGTTTTAATTATCGAAAGGCTGTGAAATTCATTTACGGCATAGCTAGAAATTTTATCCATTTGGGTTATACGTTCTGCTTAATTGCATCAATGGTGAAGGTGATTTCTAAATGGCTTAATTTCTAAGTCTGATCCTAAACCATATGCCTGAAAGAGGTGTCCAAACCCAGTTGGATGCTGTGGATGATAAGGGTGCAGCTTCAGCTGAGCCTACCTTGAACCCATTCGGTCAACCCAAAATGGGATAAGCCTACAATTATTCAAATCGACCGGAGCCCAGGTTGGCTCTGAACCTGGCAAACCCATCCCAATCTGACCTAATCCATCTTGATCTGACCCATCTCAACCTCCCAACTGAATGGTTTCACTAGTGTGTGACAGTAGAACTACAATGCAACTAAATATTCTCTTGGACAAAATAATGGCTGCAGAAGAGAAACTATTGTTTTCCATACAGGCGTGCCATTTAAATTGATTTGGTGGGGTGCCATGTCTAGAAGATGCAGCAAAGGGCTCAAAACATTGTAATGAGTGCTTGGGCCCAGATCCAAACTACAGATTTTCTAGGCAATGCAATTCTATCTCTACTGAAAAATGATACCTGATGAAACCTTCACAGCCATGTTACACTGCGTGGGACTTTACAATATATGGTATGCCCCATGTTTGATGCATAAGAACTACTTGATAGACAATCCATTTTGTAGGCTATTGACGAACTGCTTGGGTTCATCCTGTAAAGAAATGAGGGACACTGTACTGAAATCCAAGGCCTAAATGATGCATAAATTGGTCCCCCTAGTCTAGTGTGAAGGACCTTTGGAACTGGCATCTATGTCGTTCTTGTGGGGCCTATCAATCAGTGTTCCATGATGTTAGTACTTAGTATGGTGAGACTAACTAGAAATGGGAAATGCCACAATGAGTTCATACTTGGACAATGACAGCCATTTGATCATGAATGGTTTGAAAGCTGACAGTTTAGAAAATAATTAATAGAAATGGTCTGGATTCTCCTGCATCACATATATTTGTATGCCACGATGGCACAGCTCATCATTCAGAGATGCAGGATGTTCCGGATCATGGACCCCCCAAGAATTCAGTAAGATCGACCTCCAGACAAGCATAGCCATCTGATATTCTGATCTGCTCATCGGCTTGCAAACTGACAGTGAAGAGAAAACAGTCACTCATCTGAATTCACTTGTTACCTATGATACCCAGATACGGCCTGGAATCAGCAGGGACACGCCATGGACATGGTAGGACATAACTTTTACACAAAAAAAGTGGAGTGTTGGATATGATACGACATGATGCATTGCCCATTTTGAAGTATCTGTACATCATGGCCTGCTACAAGTTTGCTGAAGGGGGCCGGGGCTCATTGTTTGCTGATCCAAAATCTTCATATGGTGGGCCTCCTATGAATGGGTGAGATGCCGAAATATGCTTGCCCTCTGGACCGCTGTAATCATCTGATCATTGACCTACAAATTCACAGTTAAAATGAAAACATAGTCAAAAGGTAGTTGTTATCAACACAAGTTTACAATGGTAAGCTTGTGGTTTAAGGTAGATAATCCTTTTACACGCATAAAATACTTGAATTTATCTGCAAGTTCTTTAAGATATTTTTAGACAGCAAACAAACATGTAGTCTCAGATCATGAATAGGAGGCGTGATCTACGTAAGGGCCCTTTGGTTCAAGAACTAACAGGAATTCCAGGAATTAAATTTTCGTGCGTGATGAGAAATTGGAGGTTTATGTTAAAAAGGGATTTTCTTACTCAGGAATTCATGACACTACATTTTGTTGGTGGAATGTCAGTCTCAGAAATTTTAAGATTCCACATAATATCTTTGTAAACTTTGGGCACGTTTGTGTGGGGCACTACGGAAACCAGTTCCATGGAAAAAAACTCCATTTTCCATGCAAACCCTTTTCCAACCTCTCCCCATTGGAAATTATTTTCCACAGGATCGCTTAAAAGTTAGTTCATTTTTTTGTTTTCCTAGAATAAAAGCGGTTGCACCAAACATGAAATTTTAAACACTGCGGAAAAGGTTTTTCACTTTCCATGCTTTTCCTGCGGAAAAGTGGCCGCACAAACGTGCCCTTAAGTTTCGCCTAAATCCTTAAACTAATTTGACCAGCGGCAGGACTTTTAGTCAAAGGAACACCAACTTGAAATCAGGAATATACAATCAGCCGCATGAGTTCATTGACCATCTCGTTTCATTAAATAGTGAGGATTCTTTTGTCTCCAAATTGGAAGGATTTAAACAAACCATCTTCTTTTATCAATTAGTAAGGGTTCTTATATCTTCAATTTGAAAGGACTTGAACCAAAAAAATGGGTTCAGACCTGTGGAAAATCCAATGTGTGTGTTTTTTTTATTCTCTGTAACTAGACAGCCTGAAGTGGTAGGAAGAAGGATCGTTTTCTGTTCAGCTACAGTACCAATATCCAATGTTGTAAAAAAAAAAAAAAAAATTACACATAAAAGTGCTCCATCCCCACTATAGTTCATATTTGTCATCACATGCTAAATAGATTGGCCCTGTCCTAGTGGTGAAGGTAGATAACTGGAAAGTATGGATAACTGGAAAGTAAACTGATACTATTGCCTGGATCTCTCAACACCCCCATATGGATAACTGGAAAGTAAACTGATACTATTGCCTGGATCTCTCGACACCCCCCATCCCAATGGGAAACTTCAATATCCCTTACATGCTGACCTAGCAGCCTGTGACAGCATTTCTTGTATTTTACTTATGCACTTCTCCTTGTGATAATTTCTCTGTTCTTATTTGGAAGAACGAATGTTTATGCAAGTAGGATTTTAGCATTTATGTATAAACTGCTGGAACTCTTTCAAACTATACATGACTCATGGCATTTGCCAACGTGGAAATGTCTGCAGGATTTAAGTCACCCATTGGCAGCCCCATCATGTAGATGCACTAACCTGAAGTTAGGCAAGCCTCCTCATCTATTTTGCACTCATTTGATCTAATTTTATAAAAAAAAAAAAAAAAAAAAAACCTAGATTGTATCTATGATTGCTATTATAATCAGATTTATGCTCACTTCAACCCCACTTGTCACCTGGCTACCCAGGGATCAATCCCTGGGATGCCACTCTTCCTACTTGTGTGGCTTCCTTCCCACTTCTGTGGGCTATCTTGGGTACTAGCTCCCTAGGCTGGGTTACCTATTCAAAAAAAAATCTCACTCGGGATTCGGGAATTCCATCCAACAAGGTGGTGCTGGTGGTGGTGACGAAGAAAAATACCTTAGCTCCATTTGGTGATGGTGGCGGGAAATGGACATGCAATCATTTTAGAGGCAGACACTTACTTTCTCAGCAACTTTGGATAAGCATAAGAAGGCTGTAAAGGTAAGACGGGATGAAGTGTTGACCAATGAACAACCCATTGCATTCATTAGAAGAAACGAGCTAGACTGGAGAAGAGATAGGGGAGAATGTTGCAGAGAGACGACGCTCAAGAGGCGAAAGAGAGGGAAACCAAGAGAGCAGGAGCCAATCAATGTGGCACCCCAATTGTACCATTTTGTTTCTATAATAGAAAGTTCAGGAATGGGTAACACTCATTTTATTCTATCCTAACATAATAAATCCAGTAACAAGCAAAGCATTATCAGTCAAATTATATCGGTATCTACCAATTTCTGTTCTTAAAAGGACATGTAGCTAATCTTAACATGTCTCTCGGGGGTTTTGAACTCGTGACCTCTGGCTCTGATACCATGTTAATAACCAGTAACACCGAAAGCTCAAGCTGTTAGTGAACGGCATAATAATTTATATCGACAATGTTCACTCTGGTATATCAGTCATAACAGCTAAAAAACAAGTAAACTCAGTGTGCAGCCCTACATGAAGAAAAAAATAGAGAATATATCAGACCTGAATACAGCCCGAAATGGCCGCTTATACTGTTGCTATTGGCTAATTGCAAACGAAGAAGAATATGAAAAGACTGACCTGACCTTGCATGACTGACCCTGCATATTGGTGGATACAACTCCGTTTGTTCCTATTCTTTGTCGTCTTTGAGAAGGGGTTGGAGGAGCTCTTTGGTGTCGAGGTCAAACCACTCCAAGGCATTTAACCACTCTGTTTCTCCTGTAATATTTCCTTCGAGAACAGATGACCGATTGCTAATCGAGAGAGGAATCTTGTTCAGTTTATTACACCTCGATACTTCTATGGTGTGCAGAGAGTCACAGATCAATACCCCTTTGCAAATGCTCTTCAATTTTGGTAAATGTGTCAACTTCAACTGTCTTAGTTTGGGAAGCGTGATAGTCCTGTTGTTATTGTTATTAGCTTCACTCTTCTCTTCTCCTTCTTCTGCCATTAATTTCTCCATGTGCTCACAGTTCCTGACTGTAATTTCTTCGAGGTTTTGGAGGTTGAGCAACAACCCAAGTTGAAAAACATATTTAAGTCTAGGACACTCACTAATTTCTATCACTTTCAAGCATGCGAGAGTGCCCAAGGGCATGACACCTTCGCAGAGAGTTGTTAACCATGGTAGGTTGTCAAGAACCAATCTCTGTAAGGTGGGTAGTAAAGTGTCCTCTTCTGCCTTCAAAATGCATGTGATGAAAATACATTGTTTGATGTGGCATTCTTCCAGCTTTGTTACATTGGACAAAATGACTGAAGGTTGTGATAGTCGATAGATATTGTGGTACTCTTTCAAATCCAACCGAAGAGTGTTATCTGGGAAGAAGAGAGGGAGGTTTTCATTTCCAAAAAGACCACCTTCACGGGACATTTCTATGAAAAACTTGGATGGAGGAACATGGTAAGTAAGCCATGAAGCTCTTATCACAAAATGGAAGCTTTTTAATTCTTTCCACATCTCTTTTTCAACATACTTTGAGAAGCTGCGCAAGTCTTCAAAGACAAGCTTGAGATTCACCAACTGCTCCATTCTTATGATCTCATCAATTCTATTTCCTTCATTGTTGTTGCATGACCATTTACATGAGCTACCATACATTGAGAAGTCCTCAAGAAAGGACAACTTAGGCATCACGCCAGCTTGAAAAATCATCAAATCAGTAGTGTGAGAGAGGTCCAGGCATTTCAGGTTGACTAGCTGCTCTATCCCCAATGGCAATTCTCTGATAGAAGCACCAGAGAGATTTAACACTTGCAATTTCTTGAGCTTTTCCAGTGTGGGCACCAACTTCAGTTTATAACAACCTTCTAATAGCAGTGTGTGGAGGTTCTCTAAGTCAGAAAGTGATGTTGGGAGTGTGTCAATCCCGGCATTAGATAGATTGAGAACTTTGAGACCAAGCATGTACTGAAAGAATGAGTTGTTGACACTGACTAACTTAAAGTTTTGATGTAATAACAAGGTAGAGAGTTTTGGGCAGTTGGGTTGACCTGAAAGCCTTTTGAGATCATTAGACATCAAAGAGACGCTATTAACATTTTGAATCCATTCATCATCTTTAGGTTCTTCTTTTAGTTTGACGCCAGCTTTGACTATGAAAAGAGGGTTCACTCTTGTAATGGAGATGGCCAGGTCTCTAATTAGGTCATGCATCTTGACACGATTAAATAAATACTTTTCGGCTGTTTCCAACAAACAAGTGTCTATCAGTTCTGCCAATATAGCTTGTCCCTTGTTGATCCTTGCTTCTCTACTTCTTATTTCATCTATGAACCCTTCTCCCATCCAGTGCTCTATTAACTCCTCAGTAGAAATCTCATAATCCTCAGGATATAATGCACAATATTGGAAGCAAGCTTTAACTTGGTCATTTCTAAGGCGTTCATAACTGAACTTAAGGAGTGCAGTGACATCACCGTCCATGCCCTTGATTTCTGCTGATGAGCATTTCAATTCATATAATGCATTCTCCCACACCTTGACATTGAAAACTTGTCGTAGAGCCCGCCCAACTGTAATGATTGCAATTGGCAAACCACCACACTTTCTAACTATGTTCTTTGCGATGCCTTGCACATCTGGGGAAAGCACCTCATCACCACCAACTTTGTCTTTAAACAAGTCCCAGGCTTCTTCATCAGAAAGCACCTCCACTTTAATGTTTATGTGTGACTCCATGCATCGGCAAACTCTTTGGTCGCGAGTCGTGAATACTATTTTGCAGCCATTATCCTGATTAGGCTCAGGAATTCCTACCCTTTCAAGAGGAAATGCTTCCCACATGTCATCAAGGATGAGAACGAACTTTTTCCTACGCATTAATGCCACGCACAATTTTGCTGACCTCATCACTTCGTCATCATCTTCTGAGAAATTCAATTGAATTCCCTTTGATATATCAGTTTGTAGCCTTTCTAAGCTAAGCTCTTTTGACACAGTCACCCATATAACATTGTCAAAAAGTTGGGCTTCTTTAAGCTTTAGGCGATTGTTGATGTGCTTCATGATAGTTGTCTTTCCAACTCCCCCCATTCCGTAGACTCCAATCTTTCCAATCTTCACATCCTTTAAGGAATTCCAAATTGTTTCAAGGGCTTTCTTTGCTGTAGTTTGACCAACTAATGGTGTAGTGAGTAAGTACACTCCAACATCTGTCATAGGATCTACTACCAATCCATTAGAAAATATACCTTCCTTCTTAAGATTGACTACTTTTGTGATCTTCTTTTCAACATGCGGTGCCAAACTATAGCGTGAGATCCACCTCTGTCCTTGAAGTTCCTCTTCTATGCTATGCACTTCATTTTTTGTCTTCTTAACATTTTGCAGCCATAATTCTACTTCACTCTTTCTCTTTTTTCCTCGCAGTATTTCTTCTCTGCGTAATTCTTCCTCTACATCCTCCATTTGGCAACTCAGCCCTTCCATTTCGCTTTTTAATTTTTCTAGATTCTCATTGAGACTTCTATAATGATTCAACTGTCCCCATGCTTTGTTCATCATGTCAATGATGGTTTGTGCGCCTGCCTTCTTCACCATTTCAAAGAATACAGAATCCATAGCCGCTTCAACAACTCTAAAAAAACAAATGAATAGAGAATTCAGATAAAGAAGAATTTATGGAAGAAGAAAAAAACAGCACTTTAAAAATAAATGCACAAAATAATCTTACTGAATCGAATTAAACATTAGTATAAATTAATTAGGACATTTAGATGTGGAGAACACTGTCATTATTAAAAATGTTTAACTGTGGCCAGTTTTCTCCACCTCCAAAGTTCAAATTTGTCTCCGTGGATAGTTTTCTCTACTTGTTTTCTCCACGTCCAAACCGCTCATAAAGGAGAATGGCTGTGACTTCATATAGGTGGGGACCTCCAAACCATATGAAACCTTTGATCTATTAGTTCTTAAATGGACAGTTAAACATGGCATGGCGAAAGACTAGAGATGTCTAGCTTTATTAGTGAAAAATAAAAAAGAAAACAGAAAAAAGGGAAAGAAAAAAACTGGATAGCTAATGCTATTATAGACCCATTTTTCCTGGCTACTGAAAGGACCCAATCCAGAACAAAAGAAGAAAAAAGATATAGGCCCTTACTTTGGACCCATTTGATGCTGGGATCCAGATTTTGTCAACTGTTTTGAACCAGATGGCAATCAAGATGTGTGCGCCCATGCCTAGTTAACCGTTAGTTTATACATGTAATTGGCATGGAATCCATGTTTTAGACTAAAAAGATAAGCCAGAGATGGCAATGAATAACCATTTACTGGACTACCCCATCTCCTATGATGCCACTGTAATGGATGGATGCCACAATAACACATGATGCACATTTTAACATGCAAAAATATTGGGTAAGATACAGTATGGACATTGGTGTGTGTGTATAGGGAGATGCTCCTGTGAAAGTAGGGGTGGGGCCCCTCACATTTAGGCCGTTGGCATTGGATATGGATGCGAGGGCCACACTACTATGAGAGGTAGGGGGGACCCATTGGATCCATATCCAATGCCAACGGCCTAAATATGAGGGCTCCCCTACTCATAGTAGTGTGAGAGTCACTCTAATAGGGGCATTTATATATAAACAAAAAAATAAAAAAAAACAAAAAAAAAAAAAAATGGCATGGCCTTGTTTACGTGGCTAGAATCAATTCAAATCACATTGTGAATGTGTACTTAGGGAAGGCATGAGTCCACTACTGACTGAACATAAGCCTCAGCAGACATGCTTACATTCCCAAACCTACAGTGCAGGCTGCTCATAAATACGAGCCTGCTTCCTGTGGGGCTCACTTGTGGTCAATCCAACCCCATCGCACTCATCTAACCCATGTTTACAACGACTCCAAACCATGATCCTAACCAAAGCCATATTTGCCGTCAGATTACAACACCCTAAATTCAACCCCAATTAAACCTTTGGTCCTCTTAAATCTATAAATTTCTTGTTCATTTCCCCCTTTGCAAGACCCTCAACGCATTTAACCACGCACATTACTGACCAGGTGAGTAGAGGCCGCGAGTCTTAAATCTATAATTGTTGTCATTCAACAAGGATGGTTGCTTTGACAAACCAAATCCAAGATGAGACCTTTTCCGTCCCACCTCAAACCATGGAGGGTGGTGGTCCCAAGTAGGCCCCACAACAAAGGCCCTTTGTTCACCACATCATACCATGAGAGAAGTTGAAGTTTTGGACAAGGTAGAATCTTCAAACTGTGGTTGTTTCCTCTGCATTTTCTAATGAAGCACATCACGTAAATTGAACCAAGGGTCTCAGAGGGAATGATGCAAAAAAGGCCCGGTTAGCCTTTTCAAGGCACACCCTAGGCTGAAATGGGCCACCTGGATGCATGCATGAGAAGGTTATGGTGATTATAGGTTGGCCAAATTCCAAAATATCATCCTAATCAGTTGACCCTAACCCTTGATTTTAGACCCATAGGTGCGCAAGAGGGTTTGGATCGATCGTGGGTGGGCCCCCTCTTTTAGATCGAACATGGTGGGAAGAAGAAACAACGGAAAGACACTGTTTATATCTTCACTTGCTATATAAAAAGATAAAACCAGCTAAAACTGGTGGAGATAAAAATGCCAAACAAGCTCACCTAGTGGGAAATGAGAATGCCCAGAACTAAACAGCTCCTAGACTTTGAATTCCAGATGCTTCTGGTAGCAAATAAGCTCACCTAGTGGTAGCAGAATCTCAATACCCAAAAGTTAACTATAAATTTAATGGTCTATGTGTGGCTAGCAGAATCTCTTTGGAAGTATTCAATGATCTCTTGGAAGAGGAAGACAGAAGCCCTAGCTAGACCAAATGCTTTTATCTAATGGTGGCAACCAGCAATGAAACGAAGCAAGTCAAAAGGTGTGAATGTGAGTCCAGTTAAAAGGAAAGTTCCTGCCATGTGGCTTTGAAAAGCTGTTGGATAGCATGGTCCATTAAACCTTTGAATACTAGTTGGTTTTGTTAGCAGAATAACGGTTTATTTTTAATAACAAGTGACATCAAATGCACACATTCAGTTACATATTCGTACTAAACCCAAGGGTAGCTCAGTTGGTATAAAACTATGGTAACATCAAATACACATATTTAGTTACATACTCATATTAACTTCAAGGGTAGCTCAGTTGGTATAAGATCACGGTTTACACCGAAGGTTATAGATTCAAAACTGCACTACCATATCGAACTACAAGGGAGTTTACTCGGCTTCTCTCTGTGCTCGGAGAGATTAGTCCATCCCAAAAGATTGGGAACCCTCTGATAGCTAAAAGAAAAGAAAAGAAAAAAACAAACAGTTTCGTACTCCGTATTTCATATGCAAATGACAGAAAAGCCGCCGGCATTTTATTTTCAGATATTACCACTAACCTACTAAAATGTCATGGTTAAGGTACTTAAATATGGTCGTGCCCTGCATGATCGACAATTAATCAAGCCACACAAGTAAAAAGAAATTTACATGGTTTGACAAACTCACTTATGCGACATCAAATATAGTTTTATCAGCTCATTTTGGAGACCACCTTGTTTTATACTTCGTATTTCATATTTAAAAATGACTTAAATTTTTTAGCTAACCATTCATAGCAAAATCTCAAGGCGTTAAAAGATGGAGCATAAATACTTTTCAATACCCGCACTCGAGTGGAGCCCACTCCTCAACAAGAGTCATAGCAGCAAGTATTTTATTTTCAAATCTTACCCCTAACACACTAAAATGTCGTGGTTAAGGTACTTAGAGTCCATTTGGATGTTTACGACAATATTTACATATTTGAATATTATAAAAATAAAATAATATGTAATAGAATAGTGTAATTTTAAAGATATTATTAAATTAAACTTTGTTCCACTTGCATATGACAAAATATTTGAAAATGACACAACAATTGCTTGACTTGGTCCCTTTTTTTTTTTTTTCAACATCTTATGCCTAATTAACAGCAAGGTTTTTTTTTTTTTTTTTTTTTCCCAAATCGTATCCTTTGTCTAACAGTGACATGCTTTTGGAACACAATCACAGGGCTCATGTAGAGATCATCCGGACTGCTCAAGATTAATTTCATCTATTCGATCATATCCTCAAGTTTCAACACAATAGGAGTGGTCTCATTGTACAATTGAGTATCATAATAAAAATCCGATTAAGACCACGCCTGCAATGATGTCGCATCAGCACCAAATAGGTTTTCATTATAGTGTTCAATCGTGCAGTGAGACTCACTCCATTTGACATGATCTAGGCAATATATCATTAGAGACATGCTATCCATCTAGAATGGCCCAGATTTTCCATGTGTGGGCCACGTTGGAGTCCAAAAAAATGTCTTCCATAGCTCCCGTGTAGCAGCTGCTCTATCACAGCTATAGAGGATCCAGACTCCTCTCTCTTTTGAAGCGAATTGGCCAGAGGAATGCATCCGAAAGATAAACTTACTTTATATACAAGCAACTGAAATAATGGAACATGGACCCATTTAAAGAGGGAGAATGATCTCCTACAAGCAAATTACACAAAAATTATAGGTAATTCAGCTTGTTGTGCTCGCTTAGATGCATGTCTGTTAATTGAAGAAGGCCAGAAAAATGAAAAAGTCTTCTTATGCAAAGGGCGCTAAAAAAATTAATCACACCAATTAATATCAGCCCTTGATTGGACAACCCTAAAACTCAATGCTTTAACGATAGGTCTCTTTGGCATTCCATCGAACGATGATGAAAGGTTGAATGATCGTAAAATTGAGCATGGTGCCATATCATAAAATGACTAGAGTATAAAAAAGATTGCACTAATCAATAAAAAGTGGGCTCAAGTGGTGCTGGACTATTGCAATCTGCCTAAAAGAGGATATGTTTCATTTGAAGAGAAGTGAAAATGATAAGTAAATTGAAGAAGACAGAGCAGGAATTGTAAAAAATGGGGATAGCTGATACATCAGTTGGGATTTATATGCCCTAGTTTTAAGAAAGAAAAAACTTTTTGGAAAAAATGGTGATGAAAATATTGTGATTCTTCATCTTCTTAAATTGTTTTTAAGATGTTTTAGAATAATATATAACATGAACTGAGGAGAATTGTGCAGTAAGTTTTTCTTACCTTAACTTGAGGCATAAGTAGAGACATCATAAATATTTTTTCTAATTTTTTATAGTGCCCACTCCTTAACAACCACCTCTCGCGTGGAACCTTTGTCGGCACTAAATTAATAGGATTTGAAATTGCGATTGATCTGTCTCTGATACGTCATAATCTTTTCTTTTTTTTTACCAAAACTTTTAGTTTGACAGAGACAACCTAAATAGTTTTAGTATTCTCCATCGGGGTGGAGCCCACTCATCGACGTTGTGTTTCGGACTACCTTGAATTTTAACTTGAACATATGGACAATTATATTAATCATGGCCTCACACAACAAAAGCATGGCTAGAGGACAGACTCTCTACGTGGTTGGCCTCTTACCCTCCTATTCGAGTTCGAGGCATGATCATATGATCTAAGATCATCGAGCACGTATTATCTTTCCAAAATCTGATCAAATGTTCTATGGATACAAGTATTAGTAAGAACTTGGAATCCTCTGAGTGGCCTTACATACGGTGACCATTAGTAGATCATTCAGAGTTTGTCACGTCACCGCGGGCAGCCTTTGCCTGATGCATTACCTGCTGTCCACGTGTATGGCGGACTGCCTATAATGACGTGGAGGACCGTAAATCGTCCACTCAACATCACTGTAGGGGTTTTTCTTCACTAGATCCAAAATCGTTTAAAAAATATTGAACTCCTTGTTTTTTCTGGAACTTGGACTAGAAGAGCTATTTATTTCAGCATCACTGTGGGGTTTTTCTTCAGTAGATCCGAAATCGTTTGAAAAATATTGAAATCCTTTTTTTTCTTTCTTTTCCTGGAACTTGGACTAGAAGAGCTATTTGTTTCAGCTGCATTCTGGATGTCACGGGCCTTGACATCTACTGATTTAAGACACATGATAAGTCACTTACTTTAATTGCATCATTTATTTTTTTTTATTTCAATCTACTAATAAATGCTGTAGTTGTCAATTTTTCTTCTTCTTATGCATACAACTATTGAAATGGATGGCATGATTAAAGATCTATTTTGACCAGTCTAATATGTTAGAAATAGAATTGTTTCAATTGTACCTTTCCGATCCAAAAAATAGTTTAAGCAACAAATTTGTTATAAAAGCAAATTTGTCATACAACAAAAATAGTTTAAGCAAAGTGGTTATATCATGGAAATACTAAGAGCATGTTAAGTAACAGGTAAGAAGTTCATAGTTCTAATGATTTTTCACGACCACTCAAATAAGATTTCATCGTTGGAAATTTGTATAGTCGAAGATTTTATATTGATATTGGTGTGTATAGATTATGTAACTAAGAAAAATAAAGTTCAAATCTTATAGGGGGTGGTCGGATATAAAAATCATAATAAATAAAGATTTTAATTCATCTAAATTTTTAAAAAATTATAATTGCTAAATATGAGATTTTTCACAACTTCATAAAAATCGAAAATCCTTTTCACAAAAAATTTGTTGCCAAAAATGACCTAAAGACACCCTCATCTAATTACAGTCGGGTTCTACGGTAGATATAAGTGACTAAAATGAACAGGACTGAGAGAATCACTCATCATCCGTTCAAAACACGATCGCCCTGATTGCATTCAAACTCGAGCCAACACGCAACACAGTGTAGTCATCACTTCCGTGCACTCCACCATTCATTTTAAGTGGGACCCACTGGTGGATTTATTGTCCTGGCCTCAAGAATCAAGATTCTCTTATGCCCTAGCATCAATCAAACAAACAAACGAACGTACTCACTCAGTGAAAACTTAATGTGATGAGGCTCTCATAAAAGGGGAACTACTCTTAAAAAACAAGAACGGAAAACAGACAGTTTTTCTCCCAAATCTCAAATCTGTTCCGTCTTCTTGTATCTTGCATCTTCTTTTCTTCTTCTTTTTGCATCATAGATTCCGTGGAAAGATGTCGCTCGTTCTAACCCGCTGTATCAGCAGCTTCGACTCTTCCAGGATTCGAGCGGCCCATAAAAGGAGAACCGTCAATGGTAGAAAGCTCACACCTCATTTCCTTTAATGAACCATCTATGATTTCAAAGGATTCGGCCGCACACGTGTGGTTGAAATTGTTGGGATTACTTGTGATATGGAAAGATCGGCCGTATGTAAAGATGGAATTATATGTAAAGATGTACAAATTCTCAGGGGCTGTTTGGCTTGTGGAAATTACATGGAATGCAAGTTTTTGATAGAAATCCAGGATTTCTTAGTTCCATGTAATTCCTTCTAATTCAAAAAAGCGCGCTGTATAGGCGCAAAAAAGACCCAAAAGCATAGAAATGTGCAATGCTCAGTCATGGGGAACTTGAATTAAGGCAAATGTTACTGTGGGACACACTATATTATCATATAATGTAGATTAGGAGTACTTGTTTATTGATTTACTGTTGTGCAGAGCGGAATTGCAGAATTCAAACATCTTCCTTGCTGAAGGATCATGGTGGAGATGATGCTAAATTGTCAGTGATCAATCGAGGAAGCATCATTCAACTTGGTTGCATAGCAAGCACTATTGCAGGTGTGTGGTTTTCTTTGAAATATGAGGCTACCTTTTCAACTTACTCAATTGATTTTGTATTGTTCATTGTTTCCATCGTTTTCAGATTTAGATATGAAGTTTGTTTCTGTGAACATTCACAATGACTAAAGAAGTTATAATTAGTACCATATTAAGGAAAATGGATTTTAATTGTATGTACAGGCACTCCAGAGGCTTGACTTTTGCCTTGCCCCATGGGTGCTGACATTTAAAAAATTAGTGCAGAATGGTTCCTACAATATAGGACGGTGTGAAAATGACAAACTTGCCCTGATACCATGTGATATCTGCTTATTCCCTCGGGGCATCTGCCCCGGCGCTCAAGTTTGATGCATGGGTTGCATTTGGGGTGTACTTCTTGATAACTGTATTATGAGGCATATTTATAGTGTGCATTCAGTTACATTCCATTTGAGGGGCATTTGCTACATCAACCATCTTGTTTTTTAAAAAAAAAAAAGAAAAAAGGATGGCAGTGTTTTCACTTCAACAACTTAGAGGTACTTTTTTTAATGGCTTTTGTAACTAGGTTTACTTAAATTAACGCTGGTTAACTAGCTAAAATACTTGAAATACCCAAATTATGATGGTTTTCTGTCTATATTAATATATATATTTTTTGTTGATATCTGTATACATAATTATTTCTTCATTAAAAAAGGTGCACTCATAATGCTTGTGTCTCACACATGAGACCTACGGGTCATGCTTTGGCAATCTGAACTCTACAATTCATCTCTGCTTTTTACAACATTTATTATTTCTCTAGTCAAATTCTGTGAGTACAATCACTAAAGAAATAGTATCCTTGCATCTGTAAGCTTTTCTTATGGAAACTTAGATGCTGACATATGAATAAATTACAAAAGGTCTAAAAAAGAAAAGAAGAAAAAGTAGATGTGACAAAATTACTACATATTCTCATTTGGAATTTTCGTATCATACTTGGTTCATTTTCTTGTTTATAACCCTCTATTTACATTTAATGAAAGCTTACTTGGTATGCATTTATTTCAGTGGCAAGCTTGGTTACGACTGATCCGGCAAATGCGTTGTCCATGGAACATTTCATGGTGAGACAAGAGAGTAGTTCGTTCGCTTATATGCTTTGCTCAGTTACCTTTTAATTTGAACTTTTAAAAGTGTTTTCTAAATGCCCCTCTTAGTTTGAGAACTATATTTCACAATAGTTTGAGATCCAGGCTTGCTTCTAATTCGACTTCTTATGAGTATTCTCTTAAAACAATATTCCACTTAATGTTATTTCTTATTCCAGCACTGCCTGAAACACATGGGTAGTATTATAATGGATTAAGGATAACGGACAATTTTCTGTTTTGTGGAAATACTCAAACTAGTCATGTTTTCGTGTAAATCTAAGTAGTTTAAGGTTTAAACACGTTCTCGTTTAGCTCAATGTGATCATTATCTAATTTCTACCACTTCATACTCATCCTGGGTGCTACTGGAGCTGGAGTGCTTGTGTTTGTCACAGAAATGCAGCCATCTTTTTTTTTCTATATCATACTATTCTATTTTATTTTTTTTTTTCTATTTTGGTCTCAAAGCAAAAGACTTTGTTTTTTTTCTTTTTCTGTAGACATGCTCAGTTATCAGTATTTCTAGTTTATGTTATAATCAAATGATGCGTGCAAGCTTTAGTTGGCGTAGATAAACTCAGGAACTACCATTCTTTCCCTTCAAGTCAGGAAGGAGCTCCTTTGCCAATTTTGGCTGACATGAGCATTGGAGATTGGTTTGGAGGCTTCTTATTTTCGGCTGGACAGCAAGCTAATGAGGCTGTTCAGGACCAGTTGTCAGCTCTAAGTTTCACTAGGTTTGGTGTTGTGTCTTGTGTGTCAATGTTTTTCCATTCACACTGAATATTGCAACTGCAAGTACTTATGTCTCATTAGTGTCCTGATTGCTATCTTTTTGCCCTCTTGTTTTGCAGTTTAGCTGTTATATTTGGTGCAGGGCTTGTAACCAGCCTATCCCCCTGTACACTAAGTGTTTTACCCCTCACTCTTGGCTACATTGGTATGCTTAAAATGTTATGAATATTCAGAAGATTTGGCTGCATGTTAGTATATCATAGCATTGGCACTCACATGAACACACACACACAGAGTCTCACTCACACACCAAAAAAAATAAAAAAATGGAGTAGTGATCTAGCCCTTAAATATTGAATAACTGAGAAAAATTGTGGGGCTCACATGGGCAAATGAAAAATGATGGGGTTAGGGAGAAGTGAAGGGGGCATTGTGGATTGTAGTTCAGTTGCAATCCCACATGTTTCTTTTTCATTTATTGAATGAGTGATTTTTTTTTCCCACACAAAAACACCTGATATCATGTCCAGGGTTAATTTGATTTTATTGGAATATGACAGGGGCTTTTGGGTCTGGGAAGAGCAGAGCTGAGGTAAGCAGAATTTGTCGATATTTTCGCTCCCTATGCCTGACTTTCAAGATAAAAACTAATTTCCCCCCTCTGGCTGGGAAAAAGGCTGGAAGCAGAGAAATCATTAAAACTAAGGTCCAATGGTCATTCGTTGGGGCCCTATAATAGAAAATTGACTTGACCGAAATTCCTATCTGACTACAGAACATGAAACTGAGGTCGTTCTCACATATTGCTGTATCATACATGTGCATGTGTGTGGGTATTCATGGTTTTGTTTTACTTTCTATTCATTCTTGAAATGATAACTGATTTACTATATCGAAAGGAACATACAGAACTGGCACAATGCAAATTGGCTTATGCATATGTAGAGAATCTAGCACCAACAATGTTCGTCCCAACATCTCCATAGATCAGAGAGACAAATATGAAACACTTTTTTAAGCACGGTCACATGATAATTTTCGCCCGAGTCTTGACTTGCAACCCCCATGGAAGAAACTGATTCATTATTGAAGACATGATTATTTCTGTCTAGTCATATAGTCCAGAGAAAATCTACTGGGGAACAATTACGAAGAATAACTGCTTGCTGATATATAAGACCAAAGCGTCAATTCTCTACTAGGTCCACTATTCCGAGCCGTTCTTACTCATACATAAAACTTCAAGAGAGCCTATTAGCACCCTCTTTTTCCAATCTATCTGTGTCAGCATATGACGTAGCCAAATCAATTGATTTCCCAGTTGGTTGTGAACTCCGAAACCCCAATCTTCAATCAATAGAAATTCACACATAATCAAAGAGAAAAGTAGGATTTGCTTACCAGTGATCATGAAACTCCACCCCAAGAGATCTTCAATCCAATGGGAGATGCTCAAATAAGGGAGAAGAAGATCTATAAGTGTAAGGAATGCAATGTTTTATTAAATAGATAATGAGAAATAATCAAGATGAGTTGGTTGACCCTTACAAAGCATATATATAATATTCAAACCCTAAAAACATCTTCAAGGCCTAAAATAACTCTCATCCATGCATCAGTGCCTTGTAGTAGTAAGAGATTGTCTTCTATAATAACCCCTATAATGCGTAATGCCATTACTGTAGCTACAGTGGACATGACATCTAGCAAAGATCCTAAAAATAACTCTACCCAATGTCTCCATAAATTAGAAGCCATAATAACCTCAAATTCCTTATGGGATAAGGTCCATAAGATGATCATCCCCCCTAGCCTAACTTCCCACCTTCTTCAGGCCTGCTACCACTTCACATCAATCGAACTATTCTTGAACTACGATTTTAGAATTCCATGCTTATAGTTGTTTGAGTTACTCACTTTTTAAGGTCTGAATACTTGGCTGATACAAAATCACTTGGATTAGTTACAATCTCACCTTAGTTTGTTGCCGAGTAGGCAATTCTTGTCCTTCAAAATTGTTAACCTTTTTAAGTAACCGAGTCTACCATTGTGAAATGGCCAGTTTTTATCTTTTGTATACTAAGGTCTGAATACTTGGTTGATACAAAATCACTTGGATTAGTTACAATCTCACCTTAGTTTGTTGCCGAGCTGGCATTTCTTTTCCTTCAAAATTGTCATCCTTGTTAAGTAATCGAGTCTACCATTGTGAAATGGTTAATTTTTATGTTTTGTATGCTTAAGAAACAAAACCCATTCTTCACGACTCCCATTCTTCACGACTCAGGTTAGCACACAAGTTCTTATAAAGAATCAGTTATTGAGTTGTCTCTTATGAATGACTGCTGAAATGATTTTCGTTACTAAATCAGTAAATCGTTCTTTAAACAGTCACTTCATGCACTATTTACATTCGTTTTCCAACCTGTACATGGTTCTTCTGAGTCAGTGACTATATCAATTTTTTCTTTTCGAGGTCTAAATGAACAGCTCAATATTTATTTATTTTTTACTTTTCCTCTCTTTTTTTTGTTCCTTGTTTTAGGTTATTTGGGATTCACTTGCTTTCTCTTTGGGACTGGCGACTACATTAGCAATCCTAGGTATTGCTGCATCCTTTGCTGGAAAGGCTTATGGGCAGATAGGACAAGGACTTCCTTTGGCTGCTTCTGGTTTGGCCATTGTTATGGGTTTGAATCTTCTGGAGGTAATAATACGATTTACAGGAGTTGATGAATTTCACAACGATCAGTAATATTCTTTTTGTGTTTTTGAGCATATCCATCGTCAAGTGACAGGACCCGCGGGTGACCTATTTTACAGTGTAAAAACCTTTTTGATTCTTTTGCAAAGGGAAGCCGTTGGGAAGGATTTTGTGCTTCTCTACTGAAAGAAAAACCAAGGAAAAACCCTGAGTCAATGTTCAAAACAAAAATTGAAGCCGATTAGCAAATCCCAGCTCGAGGGTCACCTTTGGTGTAAGAAAAAAAATTCCAAAAACGAGCATAAATTTTGGGTGTTTTTTCATTTTTTTTTTTTTTTTTTTTGTAGGAATCGGATTTAGATCATTCAGGCTGCATGTTTAGTTCATAGATTTGCTCATACGTGCAACATTTGGGCCATTTGATTTTTTTCCTCCTAAATATCTATGGATTTCAGGGGACTTATTGAAAAGTCGGATTTTTTTTTTTAAAGCCTTGTCAGATAGATCATATCATTAGCATTTCACTTGTAGTAACTTAGTACCAATGTACAACATACTACTAATATGTAGCGAATACTAAATACTAATCAAACTCTGTTTAAAATGCTTGTCCATTGACATTTTAATGGGTTAACTTTAAGAATGAAGACCTAAGTACCATGAAAATAAGTGAACAAATACATCAATTTAGTTCTTTCAAAAATGTACAATGATATCAGACCTCTATGACATTGAAGGGTTCGATATGCATTTATTTTAGCTGACAGGAAAAATAAACATCAAAATCTAACACTTATATTCTATTTTTTTTATATAAAGATTTTTTGGATTCTTTTACCTAAAACAATAATATGTATTGTTTTGAGGGCTGGCCAATATACCCTCTGCAACCAATATCTTATCCTTGTGACAAATATCTTTGTTAATAGTTAAAACCATAATTCTAAAACTTGACCAATTCCAAGTTCGATTCGGACTCGGTAAGTGGCGAGTTAAGTCACCCCTGAGTCTTAGTCCACCTACTTGGCTGAGTCCTATGGTTTTTGGGCCTAAATGTATTTATTTCCTTTTTTCTTTTTCTATTACAAAAAGTTGTAGGAGGCTCTTATAGACGTTTTACATTGATTCTAGAATATCAAAACCATCTTTTTTTATTTAAAAGATCCAGGCATTTGAAGATCAGTTATACCATTCATCCGACTGAATGAAATGCAAATTTGAGCAAATATTCATGATAGTCCATTGACTGTTTCTCTGAAACACTTTGTGACTTGTAAATCTTTGATATTATTAATAAATGATCAACAAATCTTAGATATTATTAATAAATGATCAACAAATATTAAAAATTTAATATCATAGATGTATATTTTCTATTTTTTTAGACTTTTTTTTTTGAACTTTCAAATGTTATTGGGCCTAGGGTGCGAATCGGTCTGGCTTGGTCAAGACCCTTGCAACTAGGCTCCAAGCTGGCTTGATTCGAGGGGGCCAAGCCCACCTACCCTCCACCCCAAACAAAAGCGGGAGTGTTGGAGGAGAGTACACTAGTATATTATCGTGTGGTATATGATATTTTTTCTCTCCTGTTTACTCGTGCTCCATTTTGAGAAAATTTAAGATAAAATAATCCACCCTAGTTGAATAGGTGAATGGTTGTGCTCAATTTTTTATTATTATCTTGGAACAGGTATTGATATTTAAAAGTTGACATGCTCTCTTTAACTTAAGTGCAATTTCGCGTACTATGTCAATGGGTTACTCCTTTTTCTGCTCCTTTTTTGCAGATAATTGAACTACAACTTCCCTCATTTTTCAATAATATTGATCCCCGTGCTGCCGCTGCTAACTTCCCTTCAAGTAATTTATGTTTTCCTTGAAGAAAGATTTTTTCCCCTTATAGTTTTTTGCACAAATAACTTCCAACCGTTATGGTTTATTTTCTAGTTATTTCATCTTTCTTAGTTGGACTGCATGTTCTAGTTTCTAATATGTGAATTTCAGGTGTGCAAGCATATTTGGCTGGGCTTACTTTTGCCTTAGCTGCTTCCCCTTGCAGTACGCCAGTGCTTGCTACTATTCTTGGATATGTGGCTGCATCCAAGGTACTCCAACCGCCTGAATAAGTACAAATCCCATGGTTGTGTGGAACTATGTTTGCTTATCTCCTTAATACTCTGTACAGTTATTTACTAAAAATAGATTAATATCAAGTTATTGACATCTGGAAATCCTGCACTCATATGGATTCTATCAACACTTAACATTATTTAGGAGTATTTGCTTCTCAAATATTATTTATTTTACTATAATGGAACACAACTTATCAGCCTATTGGGTTCTCTTGGTGGCCGCTCCCATTTATTTGCATAACGCTAAAAATTTACACTTCTAAACTCCTAGGATATTCAGACTCCTATAGACTTGGGGTACTGGTATTTTACTGCATTGAATGTTGATACAGATAATGGTACTAGGCCATCATCAGGCAGTCCATTTTCTTTTTTATCGGTCAATGGGTATTCCATGGATACATGTTAAGTTATGCCATGTCTCGTATTGTGTAATGGTTGTAATCTTCTAGACTGCTAGCAAATTTAGTGGTGGGGTTGGAGGGGATACATGTGCCTTTCTTTGTGTCCTACACTTGGGAAATGTAAAGTTGCACCCTGTTTATTCTGTCAGTGTCCATGTCTGTAGTTCTTGAAATGAGAATCTATAACAAACTTATAGAAGATCTAAAAAGGTAAATCATAATTAAGTAGCGCATTACAATGGAAACAATTGCAACAATTGCCCTTTCTGTGGTTGAGTTCAAACCGAGTTTGCATTGTAGCTCAGTTTAGAACACAACTCAGTTCACTTGGCTTAAGTCTCAAAATGATGGGTTCTTGAACTATGGTTTTAGCTTGTTTTTTCTTCAATGGATTCCAATTTTCTTTCGCTCCTCAATCGTTTAATGAACCCTTTTGACTGATTTATTTAATAGACCTGTTAAGTCGCCCATGTTTCTTATTGACAGGATCCAGTTATAGGAGGCAGCTTACTCTTGACATACACAACTGGCTACGTTGCTCCTCTTCTACTTGCAGCTTCCTTTGCTGGCGCGTTGCAGGTAAGCAGTTAACTCAGTAATTTAACTAATATGGCAATGTCTTTCTTTTTTCATTTTTTTCTTTCTTTTTGAATGATAGCCTATGACAATGCCTATATAAACATGTGAGTTTATACTGTATTGATGCTTGAGTTATTAGGCTTAAATGATAACCTCATTAAAGAACTTTGAGCTTTCTTTCTTCATGTATAGAGGAACTTTGGGTCCCAAGTCTCAAATAAGTAACAGTTTCCTGAGTTGTCATTTCCATACTATGATGCCCAGATACATCATGGACCCAAAGAAGACATCCTGGATATCACATGGACAGATTTTACACAAAATTTAAGTATGGGACATGATATGATGCATGGTTGCATGTAGTTAACCTAATGTCAATTGAAGTAACCTAATTTGAAGCATATGGCTTCATATATTCCATGCATATGAAGCACGGAAGTTAGGATTCAAGGTGAGGAGGAAAATTTGTGTGGCAAATCTCATTTATGGAGTCATTTGGAAGGAGAAGAATAACCAGTGATTTGAAGGCAAATGCTAGATAAAACTTCTGTGGCTGCAAAGGCCAATTTTCTCATTGCCTTCTGGGTCTCGTTTTGATGTTTCCCAAGGCATTCAGGCGTCTTCCATTGGGCGCTGTTGGCTTCAATGGTGAACTCCTCTAGCATTACTCCCTGACTCCGACCAAGGTGGCAAGCCTCTACAGGTGGTTTGTTCAAGCTCATTTTCAATGGGAGTGCCGTGGTAACCTAGGCCCAGATGTGGGGTAGGGGGGCTCATCCGTTACAACTATATGTTGATTTTGAGAAGATTCTCAAGGTCCATTCAAAATTGATGGCTATTCAGCTGCTAGTAACCTGAACAACTATCATATCAGAGTTCAAGGTGACTCAAGATCTATGATGCACGGATACTTCAAAATGGGTAACGTATTGTGTCGTATCATATCCGATACTTCACTTTTTACATGTAAAATCTGTGCCCCTGCCATGTCTATGCCATGTCCCTGCCGTATCAGTGCCGTATTTGGGCATCACAGCTCAAGATTGTATCATTTAGTGGGTGACAAGTTCTTGTAATGCTTCTTGCCACTTAGTGCATGTGGTGGAGGTGCTAAATCTTGTGAGAGTATCTAAGGCCTGATTCGACCATTTTTCTCCAAATGCGAACAAGGAAGCAGATTTGGATAAATAGGGGGCAAGCTAATGGTTTATGACAATGTGGTCCCTCGGCCAATTTGAGCAAAGCTCCCTGGTTTTGCCTTTGGTTATATATGATATTGATATAATGGGAAATCCTAAAATAGCTGCCCTTATATGG
This sequence comes from Camphora micrantha, assembly GCA_003546025.1. Classification (NCBI taxonomy): domain Eukaryota; kingdom Viridiplantae; phylum Streptophyta; class Magnoliopsida; order Laurales; family Lauraceae; genus Camphora; species Camphora micrantha. Next base: position 6,540,987 of record QPKB01000003.1, on the reverse strand, counting down.
GGCAATGTTCTACAAGCATACTGCTCATGGGGCCCACTTAGAAGCCTTCTGATTATTGGTGGTGGAGAACATATAAAGGTCTCCTAATGGATAAGGGTCAACAAAAAATAAAAAATAAAAAAAATCAGCCCGATCAGATCATCCTAGCCCTTGATTTAATAGCCTTAATATTTAGTGGTCTTTTTAACCATAGATTTCTTTGAGATTCAATCCAACGGTGAGATTTCTTTGTGATTCAATCCTACGGTGGATAAAGGTTTAATGACAGTAAAATTGGGCATGCTACCTGGTCACAGGGGGATGAGAGTGTGAAGGGGCCTACATTGATCAAAGGTCGGCCTGAGTGGGCCCCTCAGAGCTGAATTGCATATGTTGGAGGTCGTAGGAGAACTTTTGTCCCCTTATATGAGCACAATCTGCAAGCACCCTCCTTTTTTTTAGCATGTGGGACCAATTTCCTTTATTCTTGTAGAAAGGGTTGTGTACTCAAAATTTGTGTTGTACTCAATTTTGTGTCATTCATATTGGCCCCGCATACCATGGAATGTGGATGTGTACAGTTTCTGAGGCTTGGGACCTTCTGATTTCTCTGATAGATCATGCGTCTACCAAAATTGCCTATTTTCTATCTTTCTTTTGATTGGTAAATTGACTATTTTATGTCACCTCTTACCCATTCATCCTTCAGCGGAAACTAAAATTTGCGATCAAATATCGAATACCTCTACCCAAAACATGTTGGTGATGAACTTTTGATTCCTCATAAACCCTTAATTGTGACAAGACTTACAGTAATAAAATTTCTATAATGTGCAGAGCTTGCTTTCATTCCGGAAGTTTTCAGCATGGATAAACCCAGTAAGGTATGATTTTACAGAATAGTGTAGTGTTAACTATATAAGAACAATATTGTTTGCATTTGAAAATTTCCACATTTCACAATCAGCTAGAAGTTTTGATAAAAGTGGAGGTTGCGCATTCCTATATTCATTAGATGTGGCATGGAAATCTGAATTTGTCACTTTAGTTGGGGATACTTTTCACTTTATTTTTGTTCCTTGCTTCCCTTCTCCAATATGAACTCCACAAATTTCCCAGATTATAGTCATACTATGAATTCCTTTGTCTATTTTCTAGTGCGTAAGTTTTCTTTGTATCTTTTCTCTTGCAGTGGTGCTCTCCTTTTGGGCGGTGGAGTCTATACTATGTTGGATAAATTATTTCCAGCAACAATGGTAATGTAGCTGTGTAAAATGTAACAGATCATTTGTCACAATAAATTACAATCTCGTCTTGGTTTTATTACATATATGTTAAGCAGTACACAAACCATATCCATTCCATCCCCTTTTCTATTATCATGTTAAACGGTTTAGTAGCTTGGATGCGGATAAAACAGGTTGGAAAAACAAGTGAACAGAGTCCAGTCTCCAAAGATACAAAAAATTAGATGTCTGGCCGTCGATTTCCCCTAGTGATGAGGAACGATATGTGTGATTTTATGTGCCTTTGCATTGATAAAAATGGTCCGCCATGGATGCCTTAGATCTCTACCATTTTAATTGGATGGTCAATTGATCCGCCTAGACATGCTAAATTGCCTAACCCACAATGGGAGGAGACTTGTGTTCCAAGAGCCAGTCTGCAGGACACACCGTGATGCACACTATTTTGTGTTACGTTGGGATTTGGAGGCTTTAATATGGATTAAAGGTGGGCTAGATTTTAATACAATCAAACAATTGTAACATATATTTAAAGGGCCCTCAGCTCTTTCATAAGTGCCTTTATAATGATGAATCAAAGTTCAAATGCTCTGTAAATTTAAGGTTATGACAGACTGAGATTTCCAATTGGTGCTCTTACGACCCTCAACTTGCACCCAGTTGCTTAGGGCTAAGTGAGAGGAGTCCGAGAAACGTTAGGTCTACATGTTTTAGACCCCCATTGAAGTCATTCATAAACCTTAATTGTGACAGACCATCTAGGCCTTGTGACAGATCCTGAGGGGAAGAGCAGAATACCCTCGCATGCTTTGGAGCTGTTAAGTAGGGGGCTATGGTCATCAGATCATGATAATTCCATGGACACTTATGATTTACCTTTAGACCTTCAAATCCCTTTCCCTATGATTGAAGTGCAGCAAGGTCAACTTCTGCAGACGGGGGCCATTTCTCTAAATATGCTCTGCTTATCCATTTTTGTATGTGTGTGTGTGTGTGTGTGTATATATATATATATATTGGATAGATTATTAGGAGGATTTGGAGGCATCCTTGATGGGGTGCACACACAGTGAGAGATTGTAGTAAAATAATTAATCATTCATGCACTAAACACTTACAACATCCTTTTTAGTTGAATACCACCACTCATATCCTAACCACATTGACTACTGGAGGCACAGGTGAGGGAAATTTGCATTTTGGGGACTACTTGCCTTGAAATAACACTACCTCGGGAAATGCACTTGTCTCACTTTTGAATGGCAACTGCTCTTTTTGAGTTCACACACTAACAAAATTTGGATAATAAAATTCAAGAAAAAGACTGCCCACCACTTTGGCTATTATTCTACAACATCCTTTAAATTGAATTGCTATCTTTACAATATATAGCATTACAAATCCTGATGTAATAAATAAATAAACAAATTTGCAAGCTCTAAAACCCGGGCAGAACAGATAGATCTGCTATCCCTTTGGGAAGATCTGCAATTTTCTGGAGGAGTGTGAGCCTGTTTTTCCTTACTCTTTCATCTTCCTGTTCACATGCACATAGCATTTCTGACTCTAAACAAGAAACTAGCCATGCAGGATAAATAACAGAGAACATATGAAAGTGGGACTCTATGGTGCAAAGAGATCTGATTAGTGTGTGTAACAGAGAACTAGAGTTAGATTCCAAATGCAACAGATATTCCTTAACAGGTATGCCAATAGCCCAATACTGCATATGATATACACAATTTAGAAATATGTCAAAGATAATTACTGAGGTGCTACTAAATCTTGAGAGGACATATTCACTGCTCGAGTCTTAAACCAATGTACAGAAAGGGTATAACATGAATACAGCCAAGTCATACTTAAAATTGAAAATCAAAACAGGATATAACACAGATTCTTTGCACCTACGAAGTTATAGACAAATATGTACTGTTTGCTCAGGTTATGAGTTTTGTAAAGTGCACTCAAATAAATTATAAGTCCATAATTAATAGGTAAGTGCCAACTATAGGATGGCTACAATCTTTCAATGTAGATTCTTGCATAGGCCATCCATGCTGATGCCCAGTCAGTCTCTATTTTAAATAAGTAAGTGTGAGATCCAACTTTATGAAATAAAAACTGGGATAAACTACTTGGATTTTGGTCAAATCTATGTATCATCACCATCATCTATCTCAAATCGGCCCAAATCTATATCTCAAATACTCAGAAATTCACCATTCATAATAATGATGTGTGATCGCATCAAGCCAACCCCAAATTCGAATTAAGACGGTGATGTGAGGTAAAAGGTTTTTCCTATCATACATCTTATCAGTGAATCACCTCCAAATGAAACAGAAAACCTTATGTATAATTTGCATACCTACATTTCCCTCTCTACAATAGAATAATACCCTCTTCATTTTTTATCAGATGTTATCTTCTCATCATCTTAGGGGGGGAAAAAGATGAGCTAGTAGGGTACTTTCTATCGCTTAGTGCCACTTGATTAACTAGACAGTTTTATAAAATGGCATTTATACGTGCATTGTAATAAGGAGCATTATGTTGAAATTACAAGACGACAAAGGGCATATGTTGGGATGCACAAGCTAAGATGGACATGTGGATAAACATGAAAGGATAAGATATTGGGATTGGAACAAACATGAAAGAAATGCTGTATGAGATGGTTCGGATATGTACATATATTTTTTTTTAAAGGGATAAGCTGGTAGGGTATTTTTTATCATTGAGCGCCACTTGAATTAATTAGACAATTTTATAAAATAGAATTTATACGTGCATTGTAATAAAGAGCTTTATGTTGAAATTACAAGACAAAGTGCATATTTTAGAATGCACAAGCTAAGATGGATATGTAGATAAAACATGAAACGATAGGATATTGGGAATGAAACAAACATGAAAAGAATGCTGTATAAGATGGTTCGGATATGTACATCATGGTTGTCAATACCATTTAGTTTTGATGAAAATTACTGAAAAAAATAATTTTGGAAGGCACTTCTAAATGAAACACTAACAGAATAGTTTTGACAAGGATCACGGCCTCTTCCTGCAAACTACGTATTGTGTTGAGTGTAAATGGTCCTACCATTACCCAATCAAACAGATGCACTTAAAAACACACAGTGATTTGGGAGAAAGAAAAGCTTTGATAGACCATATCTTTGCAAATCTTTGGTGGTGTCAGCAACTTCTGATGTCCTTTATAGCTAGATCAGACCAACCCTTTTCAAACCTTTTAGGCATTTGGAGAAAGAAGAGAGACATTTTTAACTCTACTGATCATGTATACTCTTAATGGGAATGCCAAGATGGATGTACAGTTAAAGACAAGACAAAATCAGGAGTAAGTACTAAAGAAGAGAACTTACAGTAGAACTCAACAGAAGATAAAATCAAGTAATGCCATATCATATGATACGTGCACACATACAGAAGATCAGAAAGAGAAAGTATTAAATAGTTGCATGTTCAAACAATTAGAAGGTGGACACCAACAAAGACCTTTAATGAACTAGTGATTTTGTTCCTTCTTGTTCTTTTTGGTTAAGATCTTAAACACATTTAATGCATGGTAACCAACGGTATATAGTTCTACGCTTACTTTCAAACATACAAGATATTCAATATATACTTAATAAAATATGGCACAAACTCAGGTATAAATCGGATTTGGTTGAGGGGCTCATAATGAATACCTGGTCGGTCTACGTCGGGACACCATGGGCCCAGCCCGAACCCAACCAGTTTTCATACTTAGTTTTAACCCCAACCACTAAAATTCAATTAAAGCAATAACCCCTAAAATGCCCCTTTACCCATATGTTGGGGATAAAAGAATCAAAGGGCTGGCTGTCCAGTTGTACTGGAGATGTAACTAGGTCATGTGTGAATGTGTGGCTGGGTCAACTCATGCACCAATTAATCTAATTCTGGGGCCTGTAGGGGTGGCCTGATCCTTCTCTAACCTTTCAATGACTGATTCACATCAACTAATATGGACTGTTAAACTAGCACTCCAAACATAGATAAAGATGGATCTTTTTGCTTGATTATCGTATTTCTGGCCTTCATTTACTGTTCTGAAGTTTCCATCTACTGAGTTGTTCTTCAGAGGAAAAAAAGAAAAAAGAAATAAAAATGGTAGCAAAATCACTTAATTTGGTTATTCATTATCCATTTGACATGCTGTGAAACAATTGCTATACCATTGAAAACAACGGAAAGTAGAACACATACCACCATAACAAATACATTGTTAAAGAAATCCTCAAGGGGCTGTATCAGTTGTGATGATTCGTGGACAAAATCATCAACTTCCACACCTAAGAATTAAATAATGTAAAACATTAGAATATAATGCCATCAAAGAAATCTAAGGGAATGTTGAACAAGATTAGAAACCAACAAAAAAAAAAAAAACCTGATTAGTACCCTCATCAGATTTGATGAAACGTGCAAAAGCTGGAGATCAAGGCTTTTAAAACCAGATCGGAGGCCAGAAACTCCATTTTGTATCAGATACAGACAGACTAAACTGGTCCTCGGATGGTTTAATCAAAATTGAACTTTGACCAGGTAAATAAATGGTCAAAACCATTCAAGCTGGTACAAACCACAGCAGTTTGATTGGTCTTCACTAGTTTGAATATATATTAAAGATTTTTATTTAACTGTTTTCTTATTATGACAGCACAGTCAAACCAAATCGAAGTTCTGGACTCCCACCAAGACTGGCTGATACAAATGAGAATTTTTAAACTACGATTTCTACATCATGCATTTTACAAAATTTCAAGAGAGAAGAATGTACCAGGGTGAATGTTGGTTTTGACTGCCAAGTAAGAATTCCATAAAGCTTTCTCTTCAACAGTCTCAAATGCGTCTTCACTTACCTATAAGAATCAGTTTTTCAGATGAAGTTACATATGACAGTTACTCTGGTAACGATGAATATAAGTATCACTTTAGTATCCAGTAAGCATGCTAGTAATATAGAATGTAAATGATAATTTAACGAAAAGATCGACTTCAACAAATCACAATTAAAAAAAAAGTATATTCATTTACAGCTTTGAAAGAAGCATTTGATCCACATTTCCAGAAAGCTGCTAATAAAAATAGTCACAGTTATATGGTCCTTTCCACTCCCTTCTAGGAATACTGCAACGATGCAAAATTCAAGGTCGCCAGTTAGCTAGAAATTGCAATACAGGAATTTCATGCCATTCCAGGAACCCTATGACCTCAACAGCATAAAACAAAATAACCTTCTTCAACCAACAATTTAATAGGATCCTCTAGAAGAAACAGCTACAAAGAACCTCCAAGTGAATTAGGATGAGAATGCTAACCTGAAACATTTACAAAGAATATCATAGTGAACTAAGACGGAGGATTCTAACTTGCTTGCATAAAACCCTAATCTAAATGAAGTTTCATTTCCTAAAAGTAATGATGAATGCAAACTTCAGATTCTCTCATTAAGACGGCTATGAGGCTGATAAGTTCATCGGCCAGATCTTAAAGGAAGCTAATTTGTCTTGAATGAGAGAAGAAAGCATCATCATCATCATCATCATCAAAGCTATGTCCCAACTATGTTGGGCTCAGCTATATAAATTCTATTTCTCCATTCCAGTCTATCATTGGTCAAATCCTTCAATAGAGAAGAAAACATATGCATTCAAATATGTCAATTAACCCGCATGCCAAGTTAACCATACCCTATAAACAAGGACTATTAGAATGTTTTGACTTCTGATGCTCCACCATGCTTCTTCAAACTCATGCTAACTCTAGCAACTATTGACAGAAAGCAAATAGCATTACAGCAACCAACAAAAATAATTTCATTTAATTTTTTATGGTATTTATTCAACTCTGACCACGAAACATTCTTTTGTGGTGTGTCTTTCTTGGCCCTTTTCTTTTGGTTAATAGTAGAAATCCATTAAAAAGGAAAAGGGAGGTACAAAAGAAAGGGACTGAATCAATGAGATGCCACCAAACAAACAAGAGAAAAAACACCCTATAAATCATAGTCCATATGCTTAGCCAATGATTGGAGCCTTCACCACAATCATTCATGAAGGAAAACCCGAAGAATCTAATTCCTTGGTATTTAACCTGAACTCGCCCTGACTAACTCTTTGTTATTGCTTTCCAATTCACCAAACCCCTTAATGGATTTAACATTATTTTATTTTGTTTTTTTGAATGGTGACATTTATTAATTTAAGCTAGCCAGTACGAGAGGTATATACCAACAAGCCCTGGGAGAAAAAATGCCCCAAATGCATACAGCCCATGTGAAAAAAAGGATAAAAGTGATACCAACAAAAAAAGAAAAAAAAAAGCCACCTCCCTCCACTTAAATATGGCTTCAATGAATTTATGGAGCCATTTTCAGGATGTAACCTTGTTTTTTTCATGGAGGAATGTCTTCAGCAGTATGCAGACATTCAGATGTACATGAATGGAACTGTACATGTGAATATGTAAGTCAATAGTGTTACGGATGCATTGATGCAGATTCACATGGTCATATATTAGATGCAGAGTCATATGGATGCATTGGCTTCCCTTGGCTGCATCATGCATGTAATCATGTTCTGTAAGCAGCATCTGATTCGCTGCTTGTTCAAATGATCATCTAAATGCAAATATTCAAAATAACAGTTCCATTGTATGTGTGACACAAACATTGAAATAAAGAATCTTTATCATCCACACCAAGAAACTGAAAAGCTGAACAACACACAATGTGCTGCTCTCTTTTCTGATCAAACAAAGACGGTGCTTTTAGAACTAAAACAATTAACTTCTCATTTTGTGACTCAGGTACTAATGAATTGTTGTGAAATGTAATAAAACTTCAAGGCTCAAATCCATTATATTTGAAGCATAGTTTGCCAACTCAATGTGTCGACCAAAATCACCAATTAGGAAGTTGAGTTGATCAGGAAACTCAGCTAATTACCAGGCCGATTAATAAATTAATTTTTAAATTTTTGTTATGGGCATATATACATTTATATTAACTTAAATATAGAGAAATGCATAAAAAATCTACATAAACTCATATGAATGTAATTTCAATTCTATATTATCATTTGAGTATTTCTTATTTTCCCATTTTTTTCACTGTAAGCTTTATATACACATTTCATTTTGATTTTAACATGTAAAAGATGAAGATCCCCCTTATGTTGATGCAGCATACTCAATCAAACCAAGAGTCAAGCCGAGTCACGAGTTGATGAGGCGGGTTGATTGGATCCCGACCAAACCCATCTAAACATGAATACTAGTTCGACAAGAATCATGCATAAACTATGATTGAGTTGGCCCTAGTCGACTCACCAGGTTGGAAAAACCATGATATGAAGCAAGAATTCTTATAGTGTAAGTTACATATACACACCCCTAACTCTTTTTACTACAATAAATATATATATATATATATATATATATTTGAATGTTAATGCTTGAGAGGGCTAGTGTTTGATATTTTGGCCTTGATTAACCAGAACAGTGAATGGTGTACATCAAGAAAATGCTAAGATACAGCAAACTCAGATGGTTGGTGGTCATATCCGCTAATAAGTTACAAGGGAAAACCAACCCCACCCCCACAAACCCCAAAAAAGAAGAAAGATAAAGAAAAAAAAAAAACTAATACATGCAAATAGTTCTTCCAAAGGACCATAACTCATGTAATGATTTGAATTACCTCCCAGTCAGCATCCATGTCTTTCCCGCGGATAATTCTTGTTGGTCGAGAATACGCTTCAACCACTTTTGGCAAAAGCTTGTCCTTGGACAAGGCATCCATCTGCAATGAAAATAACAAAAGAGCAATGCCTTACATAATTTTCTGGGGCAATTTTTAAACTTGCAAATCCTTCTAGGGCCCATCTTGATGAGTGCAAATCACAGCCACAGGGTCCAATTGAAGGCACTTTATCAGTATTATATGATGATTGTACCCATCTCTCCAATGGCTGCAAAGTCGAATGGTTTTATAAATGTCCATATAACCACCAAACTTTGGGGGCACCAAATAGATTGTCACGATGACAAGATTGCTGATCTTTTATGTGCCCCTAATTCACTGCAAATGCTTTCAGTCCAGCTCTAAATTAATGATTGGCACATACCAAGGTGAGCCCAACAGCAAAGTTAGCAAGTTTTCAAACCATATGGTTAATGCATTGCGGGGCCCACTTGGCATGTATCAAATACTCTCTCTCTCTCTCTCTCTCTCTCTCTCTCTCTCTCTCTCTCTCTACGCGTGTGTGTGTGGCACACACATTCAAAGTTATAAACCTATCACTGCAACCAAGTGGTGGCTGGACCTTTTTAAATATGCCCTTATTGCAGGGCCACTTGGGATGTATCAGATTCACAGGATTGAACAGGTGTGCAGGAGACCTTGAGGATAGGTGTGCATTGCTTTTATTCCTTAAGATTTATAATACAATATGTTTTTGTTTCTTCTCACTAAGGAGCATGAAAGGTCACACACAGACACACACACAATCTTCAGGCTTTAAGTAACTCAAAACTTCTAAAAGGGTAAAACATAGAGGAAAGCCTCAATGTTTGGATCCATTCGATCTCTCTAACCCATCCAAAAAATAAGTATCAAAGGTACAATCACTCAATCAACACAAACTTTACCAGGGACTTAACGAATGGAAATACGACATTTAGATCAAGATAATGTCCTTTCTCTATGCTTTAGAGTAGGGTGAGTGGAACATTACTAATGGTTATAAACTCTTCTATTTCTAAGAAAGCAAAAAATTAAAAAAAAGTAGAAGAATACGCACATAATTCCTCTAAATGGAAATCCTTTTGCACTTCTAAAAAAGTAAGAGTTAAGCTTAAAAAGAGCCCATACTTGAAAATTTTAGATGGCAATCCTTTGCACTTCTAAAAAAGTAAAGAGTTAACCTTAAAAAGAGACCACACTTGAAAATTTTGACATGACATAAAGCAAAATTTAAAAAACTGATGGGAGATAGAAATATGAATCACTTACTTTCACTGCTGATTGTGCAGCCAAGCACGGCCAATTTGCACGCTCAGCAAGAATAGAATGGACTATTTCGGAACTAATGCCCTTATCCACCTGCCATAAAAGCATTAATAATATGCATAAAGCCATCTGGATGATTCCATAGAAAGTTGGCCGTCGTTTCTAGGATTTAATCCTAACAAAATAAAGTCAGATTTATTGAGCTGAATTTTATCATGAGACTTGGAATGAAAGTTTTATGCAGGATACATACTATAGGAATTTAGAAATGCCCTGAAGATCAGAAATTTTTTCATTCCTGTGACACAGAACTAGTTCTAACATACAACTAGCATCATCGAACAATCCAAAAAGTTTTTATCCAAGTTTTCTGTAGAACTAGTGTGGTACATATTGCTAAATGTGTCAGCTTTGTAAGTCCCTATATGCAGTCTCTTTGCCCATTATATCTTGAAGCAGTTGAAACTGTATTTATGATCTTTAGAAATCTAGAGGACCTCCTGATTGCAGTCTTCTTTTTGTTTCACAAAGGCATTTTCAAACTGCTTCCTATAGTACTGCTAATTCAGCCAATCATCCTCCAATCATCAGTCTACCACAGGCTACTGCAATGGTGAAAACCTAGTTACATAGAGAAGTTGAAATGCTGTGGCAGACTGGCAGTCATGGATGAGATTCATATTTAGCAAGGTGCCACATAAAAGTTTTGCAAAAACCAAGCAGAAATTCACATTGCTTATAATCAATTTCCATAAAATAACAAAGCATAGAAGATTCGATTGTTGTTAGTGAATAGATGACTCAAGGAGAATGATACACTTATGTTGGTCTGCGACTCTGCAATGCAACTAGAAACATCTTTACGAAAGCCATGGGAGATTCTTTGATTAAATCTGCTGCTAGCAAGTTGGGGATGATTAATATTAATTCCCTGACTTGAGGGGGAGTATTGTTGGTGTGCAGAAGTATATTGAATTATTGATGACTCGCTGAGATAGAGAGAAATTTTACTATGTTCTTCCCCCTAATTGTTTTTTGTTCACTCCTAATTTTTACATCTTTCTACTCCTAACAAACACTCGGAGCATAACACTCACTTCTTCTTGTTTTTTTTTTTCCTTTTTTTTAGGAGGGCAGGTGGGGCGCTTGAGAGGTTTTAACAGTGAAGGACCTCAGACTTCCGAAAAAGGTCATAGGCCTTGACACACGGAGAAAGTTCAGGTATCAATGACACGAGTTTAGTGAAAAAGAAAAAGGTCTAATGAGACCACATACAGGATACAGCAGACTGTCCCCCAGAAACTTAAGTATAATTTTGTGTAAAGCAATCCATTTCGATTGCCAGTTTACACCACTACTGAAGATAAAATCAGCAACTGCATTATAAAAAAGTGAAGTGTAAACAATGGATGCTTGCATTAAACTGCCATTCTAGTAATGATGTAAAAGGTATGTAATAATGTAGAACATTTTAGTCAGTGTGGGAAACATACATACCAGAAGTTGTTCCAGTCTCCGAGTAACAAATTGATGCACCTAAGAAATCATAGTGAGAGTCAGATACACCAACAAGTAGAAGAGATTTCCCTTTTTTATAGAAAAAAAGAAAAAGAAAAAGAAAAAACCACCTCATTGATAACATCAGTGTCCACTCGTATAGGTTGAACCTCTGCTGCCAGTTGCAAAGCATTTCTTAGATCCAAGTTCTTGTCATTTTCCACTAAAACTTGGACCTGGAAACAAATCAAAGAAGCATTGAACCAAACCATAAGGCATAGAATCAATCCTTATTTAGAAAGATGAAGCTCAAAAAAAAAAAAAAAAAAATGCGTACAAGCCCATAAGAGATTCTTCTCAGGCCAAAAGGATCATTTGTGGAACTTGATTGACAACCTGCTCCAAATAAGCCAACAAGACTGTCTAATCTGCATGAAATGGAGCATAATTATGAACCTTTAAAAATGTTAAATGCATTGTGTTTAAATATGAATGAAAAGGCACAGTAACATGATAAAGGCAAGAAAAAGAAGCATGGCAGACATAATAAAGCAAAAATAAAAAATAAAAATAATAAAAAATAAATGAAGACCAAGTGATCATTCTGGGCTAAGTCATTTAATTTTTGGAGGTTTTTGATCAAGCTCATGGAATCCGTAACCATGTCAGATGGGTTTAGACCCAACAGTAAGCCCCATGATAACAAGACAGTAGGTCTAGATGGACTGCATAGCCCAGCTGTCCATTTGGAGACTAAGCAGTCAGAAATCCACCTGGATGCAGTCAGATGGCCAACACACCTAGCCAATCCCTTTGGATCCCTCCACAGTTTGCACCAGGCCTATTTAGGCTTTGCAACCCAATGGTTTGGGCCCAGATCAAATGGGCCAGCTGACCACCCAAGTGCTGTGGCAGCTTTATACTTATTTCTTTCATACAAAATTTGGGTTTTCTTTTGTTTCATTATCTTCAGGTATGCCAATGGCTAGGATTAAATTATCTTGGATGCTTTAAGTTAGATCAATGGACTGAATTTCCTTTAGGGTGTAATTGAAGCTTTAACAACATAAAAATAAAAATAAAAATAGCAATGAAGCAGTTGGCAGGGAGTGCTTGAAAATTAACCCCTTGAGATCAAGGTTTTTAAAACTCGGACTTGAGGGGTGACCGGGCCACACCCTAAAGACCTTAAACCTAAAAAAATATTGAAGATGATTAAAAAAACTTAATATCTAAAAAATGCTATCCTATGAATTTAAGCAACGCGTTTTTGTTATTTAAAATGAATTAGTAACGATAGGCAGTCGCATTTGGTTTTCATTCAGTCTGACAAACAGATCTTCTAGAAAATGTGGTTTTGATCCTCCCAAATTGGTGCAATAAGAGTAGAGGATCCGATGGCCTCAAACATCATCTCACAACAAGAAAATAGGAAAGAAGTACCGATTGTTAAAACCATGATTGGGAGCTGAGTAGGAACCCCCTAGGGTTTTGACCTTACAATCTAGTTTTCTTCTTTTGGGGTTGATCTTCAGTGATATCTTCTCGTTTTCTCTATTATCTTGTCTCTTGGCATATTTAGCTCTCGAAAACCCTTGACGGACAATTTGGAAAAAAAATATTGAGTCTCTCATTCAGAGAAGAATGAAACTTCGAGATTGTGGCTCTATTTGTGGGACTTCTCAGGAGGTATCAACCCTGTCCTACATCAGTAACCCATAGAGGCTTCTCAAGATTGTTCCATGTTGAAAGATTCTTATAAATTTCTTTCTTTTACATTATTAATCAACTTATTACGATTTCTCCTTTACATAGTTTTAACTTTTAAGAGCAAAACATGCCTGAAGATTGCCCAAGGAACATAAGACAAATCCTAAACACAATAATTTGAATGGTCATACACAGATAGAATTACTTAAAAAATGACCAAAGGTTGAGGCAACTGCAAAATACCAAAAGGAAAGCGACTGATAACCAACCTGTCAGCAATCGACAAGACAATTCCTGCATCAGTTTTTGGTAACACATCTCCTGAAAACCTTGGAAGTGTAATCTCAAATAAAGCCTCTGCAATCTGTAACATCAATATTCAACTTCAGGTCCAACTGAGTACCAAGCAATAGACATATATTTATAAGGGTAGATGACATTATTACCTAAAGGCAACATCAGTGTTGAACAAACTGAGGTAAAAAGTACAAAAGTTAACCACGGGCACTCTCACAACTATAACAAGCAATCTATTTTTCCTTGTGCACATAAAAACTAGTTGACAATGTAGAAAGGAAAATGAATTTCATTTTTCATATTGTACTGTAGTCGCATGAAGCAAGCATTGTAATCATACAATATCATGTTTAATAAGATACACTTTCCCATATTTGGAGGTAACCTCCTACTTGCGGAAGATGCAGGTTGTTCTAGATGCGACTGAACACATGAAGATGATAAGGGTTTATGGAAACATCCTCAGCTATACATGAAGAAGAGTCAATGTGAGGAAGAACACACTGTCACTTGAGAGGAGTCCCCTTGAAGTTGATAGGGACATGAAAGGTGTTTGCTTTGGGTAAACTAAAATGAACTGTTTAAAAACAACATCACAGAAATAATGTCTTTCACTGTTACTGGATATATAGAACTTCTATCCTTTCTAGAGCTGTAATATCTAAGATTATGCATTCGACAACCTTGGCGTCTAACTTGTCTGGACAAGCACTAGAAACATGCACAAAACAAACACACCCAAATCCTGAAAACATGATAAGCATATGATATGACTAATATGAAATGCAGCAGTAAGAACAACATTGTCGTGTTATTATGGTTAAACACCCTATAAGAGAAAATTAGGGTAAAAATACTCATGGTTAGAACCTGAAATGCCTAATTGAGCCCCATGACCATGAGAACAGGAGAGTCCCATAAACCCCATAAAATTTTTAAAAAAACAGAGGTAATTGATAGAAATAGACTACAAGTAGGGATGAAAACAGGTTGGATCCGAAGGTGGAACCATGGTGGAATTAGACCTGGTTCGGTCTTTATAGATTCAGTTCCGGATCTGAAACCGACACAGGACCTATGTGTTGTATCTGAAACCAACATCAAATTAAAAAAAAAAAAAAAGGATCCAGTTCTAGATCCGTCTTTAAAATAAGATGCATGGTGCATTAGTATAATTAGATAAAAGAGCTTCAAAAATAAATTTTTAAATATACAAGTGAGACTATTAAATGGTAAATAATTAAGTTAAGTAGACTACCAAATATGAATATAACTCAAGATATTTAGACCCTTAGAACCTATATATTTTAATATGGGAGTGTAATCTTCTTGTATCCGGATCCTCGAGTCAAAACATGCAAGGATCCGGTTCTGGATACAAATGTTACGGATCTTATATGCATGGTCCCAGATCTGGATCCAAATTTCTCCAGGATCCAAAAATAGGTTTCATACCCACTTTATTTGCAACCGGAGACATTAGATGCTCGGATAATCAAATGCTCATTTGCAACCCTAATAAAAAGGGTCAAATGGGTAACTTCTCCACCAAAATTAGTAGGTTTTCGGCTAAAGTAACTAAAGTTTACCACATGGTGGTGGCCGTGGTGGGTGACTTTCTAGTCCAACTTAGATTAAAAAAATGGCTATTTTTCATGCCAACATCGATAACAGACGCTTGCCCCTTGTGTGAGAAGATTCACTCATGTTCACAAAGTGCCATTGCTGTATAAGAATTTCAAGCCTAAGCTAACTAAAGTAGTCATACAAACAAGCATGCACGCACAACATTACAAAAAAAAAAAAAAAGAATCAGTTGCTAGCTAAATACCTGTTCTGAATAACCATCCCTCAGAGCATAATGGCGCGCCATTATTCCAGAAAGGGATGTGAACTCCATAACAACAGCAGTAGCAAGATCTGACCTGGCCAAAGCTGTGGCATCATGAACAATGGGGAGCACATTTTGGTCTATGCACATAGCCAAGCTTAATTTATTAACAGTCTTTTGGATGCGTGTCATCTTGTCCAGCATGGTTCCTAGCTTCTCCTGTACAGTATCACCTTGTTTTCAAGTTGTAAGAGTCATAATAAAAATATATATTCATTATGGATCCATATGAAACAGCCCTACTTACATGAAAGAGAATTCCATTCAGTTGACTTCGAAAATCAGAAAATCTTTTACTTGTGTCCATCTTATAGAAAAACTTGGCATCTTCATAACGTGCTCTGCAGTTAAAAGGTAAATATGTGTTTGATCCACAGCACGGCACACATAGAAGTGTCAGTTCAATTTTGTAAATCCTTTCTACAAACATGCCAGAAGATCCTTTCAATATAGTTGAAGAAAAGATAAAACAACAACAACAGAATACTTCTTTGACCCAGGCAACAATAATAGGTTATTAAGATTCATGCCTAACCTAAGTACAGCTTCATTCCCTTTTCGTACTACCATCTCATTGATCAAACCATTCGCCACCTAAAGAAAATTTCCAACTTCAATACTCAATATAAGCAAAACGACTAGCAGATAATATAAAGGGTGTCCCAGTTAAAAGAGATTAAGTAGAATCTAAACATGCCAAAATGCTAAATTTTTTGTTCTAAAATTTTGTAATGAATCAATTCTAAAAATTGCAAACCACACAACTAGCACGGCGGTAAAGGCGTTGTCCCTCAAGGGACAACTCCCAGGATTGATGTGCAGGCTGCATTGGTTTCCATCCTGGCTCGACAGACAGATTATATGTTCATCCAATGTTTTTAGAAAACTGCTAACAATAAAAAAAGATTCTCACAGCAATGAAGTATGGCAATAGTTTTCCACTGGATTTATCAGTCAAAGGGAAATACTTCTGGTGCTTCTGCATAACCTGCACAATCAGTTTGAACAGAATGATCACATCATTTTCAGGACAAGTAGAAATGCAAGTTAGAAAGTTAAATCAAGCAAGAATAGTCTAAGGGGAAGGGGAAGGGGAAGGCAGAAGAGGAAGTGGATGGGTGTAGTAAGGTTGGATCTTAAGAAGTGCAACCTATCCGAGGTCTTGGCTCAGGATAGGTCGGAAAGGAGAAATAGAATTCATGTAGCCAACGACCCCAACATAGTTGGGACAAGGCTTTGATGATCATCATCATCATCAACAAAGGAGAAACAAAAGTCCTAACTCGTTAAATTAGATTATGTTTAATAGAAACCCCCCGAGCTATAAGCTCTCATGCCAATTATTTTATCAATTACTTCAGTTCCTCACAAAGCAATTGACACAGCCAAGAGAAAGCCAAATCCCAATTATGGTGAACCCAATGATACCTAATCTTCAATCAAACAAAAAATCCACTCACACAAGGAGATGAGTAGAATTCGCCTACCATTGGCCACGAAAATCCACCACAGATCTTAAATCCAATGGAAGATGCTCAACCAATAGGAGAAGAGATAAAATTGCACACAAAGCAATTTTATTGAAGAATAAAAATATCATAAACAAGCCTCCTTAGAACATTCTCTTACATGTGTATACTATAAATAGACTTGAGAACCCCTAATCTAAGAATACATCTTCACAATTTATCAACGAACAAATTCCCCAATTAAAGACTCTAGATAAAATAACAATTAAGAGAGAAAATAAAGGAATTGAAGAAAAGAAGAAGTTGTGTACGCATATTTGGGAATTGGCAATGTGTTAGTTTCTCTGATAGGTCCCATTTGTTGACAGATTGAAGTTAATCTCCTCATCCTAGTCAGCATATGCAAATTCTCTCCCAAAGATGGCTCTCCATAGCCAGCTGTCCCAATATCTTAAGAATTCTCTTATACATAAAATAAGGAGAATGCTTCTAAAAAAACTGAAGCAAAGAAGGAAAATACTTCAGAATTTCTTGGACGTTCTGGAAAATCTGATGAGAATGGTATAGACCCTGCTTCTGGCCCTTTGTGGGGCCAGCCACTATTTCAGTGGTATTCCACCCTTGGATAACCAAGCTAGTACTGGCTTTGATGGGCTAGGTCCTCTTTTGGACCCACTTCAGGTGGGCGAAAACCTAGACACCTGATATCCATGTGTAGTAGACCTGCTGAATAATTTTGGGCTGGATTGGGTTGTTTGATAATTCAAACCAGCCATTATGGTCTGATTTAAATCCCCTTTAATGTTAGCATCTTCACTATAGATTTGGGATTTATTTTAGCTTCATCATGACCATCAAAATTTACAATTAGACTCATTCCATCTAATTGGGCCCTCATAAAGGTTGATCGAGACCCCATTTGATCAATCAACTCGTTTTGAGTACTTTAGGGCCTGCTTTACCACATGATCCACTAAATCCAAGCTATCCGCTCCTGCGTCAACTATTGGATAGAATAAGCAATAGCTGGAATTACGAAAAAAAGGCAGTCGAAAAAACTTAGCCATGACAATAACATTATGTCAAAATGTTAATGCTATATAATCTCTCAGATATCATTTCATAGTATTAAGCAAGGGCGGACCCATCACCCAAGTACATCCATGTGGGGGCGGTCGCACCCTTGTCACACCCATTGGACCTTGATCCGCTTCAAAAACCATAATGAAAATTCTGGCTCTGCTTCAAAAATTCACATAAAAATCCTGCGTCTGCCCCCAAAACCGACATGAAAATCCTGCATTCGTTCCCAAAACCGAATTGCCTGTTTGGGTCCGCAGTCCGCACCCCTCAAAAAAAATCCTTAGTCAGCCACTGGTATTAAGGACACTTGGTAAAAGCCAATGTCATTGAACAGTCACAAATCTGACATCTATCAAGGGGCACCTACAAGCATAAGACAATTTTTCGCCTATTTCTTTTGACCAAACCAATGCCGTTAAGATGGGCACCTCATGCTAATACTAGCAAACAAGCTACGTGAAGGAATCTTCAAAAAAACAAGTTCAGTAGCAGAAAGTCAGACAAATTTTTCACAACTTTCAACATAACGGTACTAGGAAACAAAGGTTGCATTGACAACTTGAATCATAGTATGATCAAAACTAATGAACTAGACGCAGTTAGGTAATGACTAGCTTCTACAAAGAGTGCAATATCCCACATCAAGAAATTAGAAGGATTTTGGCCTTAAAAAAATTGCCAAGTTGTTCCATCTTTTCCTTCTTTTTTTTCGAGGTAATTCCTTTCTCTTTTTTTTAAGTTAAGCCATCTAATCAAATAGGTAAGTGTCATAAAGTGACTATAAAAGTAATTTTCGTCTCCGAGCTGAGTAGCTCAAATAGTTTTCCCCCATGGCACCCAACAACTACGAGGCCAACATTCACAAATATCAATAGATGCTAGACAAAAAAATGATTAGCTAGTTGCTTCTGTACCAATGAAAAGGTATCATCAGCCCCAAATTGGCTTACCATGATTAACAAATCTTTTGGAAGCTCCAAAAAGGACTCGTCAAACTTTCCAAGTATTGGTACTGGTGCCTCAACAAGATTCACAACCTGCAAATTGTGGACTACATTTTCTCAGATGTCCTTATCAGGCAACCAAACTCACTACAAAAGAAAGCAATCCATACCTCCTCAAGCAAGCTATCCTGCATGATAAGTTGCCCACCAACACTTCCTGCTAATGAATTAGATCTCTGTAAAATTATTTTCTTGCGCTCCTGTCATGGAAGCTTTCTTGAAACATTAGATACAGTTTGCCAATAAAAAATTATCTAAAACCTGTCATTTGCACACTGCAGTACTGACTGACCATGAATTTGTTGCGTTATAACACTTAAGTTATGCATTAACAGGTACATCTATTGTCAGATATGGCAGATTTTGACCTTTACTGACACATTATAGCATTATCAAGCTATGAATTAGGAAGAATCTAAGGTTCATACGTGACACATTAAATCACATAAAGAACAAGAGAAGTTACACCTATTTATAATATCCTTCCCCCTAGATTGGGGATGATTACAATGTAAGTCTACTAATTTAGGATTACAGGTCATATCTCCAAGATATCTAAGATAATATAAATTTATCTTTACAATGCCATTCAACATGTACACAAAGATTGTATAACCCTTCTTCATGTACACAAAAAACCCTTCTTGAAAAAGTATCTATATCCGACTTTGAGCCGTCGAACGTAATAAATAAAGATCAAGCTTGGTTTTTACTAATTAAAGGAATGTGATCTTCATGGTAACTGACAAAGTAACGAGTTATTTTCAACCTATTGATAAAGAAGGAATTAAATCTAACTTACATCAAATCCAATGGTAATTCCTGCTTCCTTCATAATATCTACATAAGATTCTGCACTTTCAACCTGCAAAATTCAGGTAAAAATCCTATAAAGATTCTTTGATTTATTAACATAAAAACAAACCCCAATAGAATGCAATGTTCCATCGTGAAAGTCGAGAAAGTTTTTTTCTTTTTAAAACAAGTAAAAAGAAAAGGATAGCAAAAAAAAATTCTAGCATATTTAAACTCTTAAAGAAAACTAACCACAGTAAATGATTAAAAAAAACAATTTAGGGCACGAAGGCTTAGTAATGATTCAAATGAAGTAAACCCAGGCCATCAGAATGAAATGCTTTCAGCCCAGAAGAACATAACTCTAGAACCATTTACATCTTCTTAATCCTTTAAAAAATAAAAAGCCAAGGCATTTTCTACAGGATCAGGAAAATAAATGAAAAAGGTCTTTCATGTGGACAAGAGGTGTTGAGCAGGGAGTTCCCAAATTCTTTTGACTCTACATAAGGACCCCATCATTATTGAAAATTTTTGCGTCTTAGGCAGTGAAGTGGTTCAGGGGTATTTTAATTCTAATAAAATCTAAGAAGATGAGAATGATAACCACCATGAAGCTGAGATGAGTTCATAGTTGGGCTTAAGACCATGTATTGCCAGTCCCCAAAATAGAACCACGATACACTTTCAATGAAAAAAGACATTCCTTGTTCTGATTTAGAAACCTCAATGCCTAAAAGGATATTTCAGCAGATTAACATGTATGATATCGAACGGACAACATGGGCTTTGATAAGATTTGCAATTAGTGCCCTATCATCTCTGGTGAGAATGATCATCAACCTAAATAACCAAGGTAGTAGTCCTTTCATTTTGTTACTTACGAATACGTGTACTCAACAAGGATGAAAATAGCGGTAGCGGCGGGGGCATAGCGGCCTGCCACCAAAACGCTACGTAGCGGGCGATACGTAGCATAGCGGCGATACGTAGCGGCGTAGCGGTGCGATTTGAAAAAATCGTCAAAAAAATATGAAAAAATTCTAGAAAATCTAGAATATTGGAAAATGAGAGAAAATGTTTTTTTTTTTTTTTTTGCAAAAGTAACTAAGGTAAGGGGGCGTAACGGTCCCTTCACCATACAAGGTCCTGTATCGCTGTATAAATAGAAAATAATAGTAATGATCATTTTTTCACATGTGTTCATGTTGCTTAGTTATGCTAACTTAGAAATTAATGAAAAGCTTATAGAAGAAAAGACTATGTCATGAAGTCAAGACTTAAAAGTACCTAGAGAAAAAAATACATCTACCAAAGGGGGTGTCTAATAGGATGTACTTAGAGAAGAATAATTGAGAAGAACTCTTTGTATCGACTGTAATTCGACAAGATCATGTACTTTTTGGTGTTCTTTTAAACATAAAAGAGTAAAAGAGTCGTGTAGAAATGTTATTTAGAGAGAAGAAGAAAAAAAAAGTCTTATTATGCATTTTAAAAAAATTTGGAAAGTAGGAATTTTTCTCACCCCGTAGCGGCTCCGTAGCGGTCGTAGCGGCCCCGTAGCGGACGTAGCGGCCGCTACGGGTGCGATGGCCGATAAATCGGCCGTAGCGTAGCGGTGGCGGCCGCTACTGCCGATATCTATTTTCATCCATGGCTACTCAAGACAACACCCCTTAAAGTCCGATATCTAAGAAAGCACCATTGAACTACTAAAACCATGAATTTGGTGACTATTTCAATCTATGTATAGCTATCTCTATATGACAGATTTTTATTACCTCCCCCTTATGAAGATGACATTTCATCATCAGATATATGAGATAATACCTCAATAATAGGTGAAGGCGAATTGCGAAGACAACGCGTATTTTTCCCACTGCAATATAAAATAGGCATTTATAAGTATAAAAAAATCTGCAAATGAAACTCCGTTCATCAAAAAGGTAACAACAGGTTTTGGGTTTGGTATGTGCACTGAGTGAAGCACTAACAATCAAGATTTTTTTTGTCATCAAGTTCCCCTTCACAGATAAAAGGCTTCCAATTTGAACATTTTTAATCACTCAATTGGAGCAATTATTTGGTAACAGCCATCCAAACTTAATTCGACTATCCCAATCACATAATTGACAGAAGATGCATAAAAAGCTTCAATGATGGGATGAGGCTTAATGACAATGATGAAAACGTTGATTCATAGAAAGCTTCTGATAGCATATATGAAGAGATACAAAAAAAAGTTCCCAGAGTCCACGCAATCATTTCTCACTGAAACTCCTCTTTGGGATGTTGATAAAACCTCTCAATTTAAAAAAAAAAAAATATCATTGCATGGTTCCCAGAATTGGTTTCCTAGGAGATACTCTACAGAGCAAAAACCACCTAGTCAGCACAAGCAAGGGGAGTACAAGGCACTACTCATAAGGCAAAACAAGATTCCCAGAACAAAGGATGTGGTTACCTCTTAATTCCTGCAAACGTCAGAGGTACTACTGAATTTCCATAAAGTGCCAGAATCCAGCGAATGGGCCTGCTGAACATAACCTGCAAGAAAAAGAAAAGCAATAAAGCACTCAATTGACTTTTGCACTGAAATATAAATCCTTCATATATGATATAAGAAAAAGGAGCCAGGATGTCTCATAAAACCATAATGTACATAGCAAAATGAATAACAAAATCATTTGCTAAAAAACATTTTTTTTTAAATAACGACAGATTTCATTAAGGAAACAAGTAGGGATATACAATATAAGAGATGAATACCATATGATTAAAAAAAAAATGACACTCTACAGATATAAAACGGTGACAGTGACCCAACCCACCCTACATGCCTCACAAATAGAGATAACCAAAATACGAACCCATTACCCACCCATGGCCAGTCCAAATAAAACCAGATCAAAGGAGCAGAGACGCTACATTTCTAAACCACATCGGAACCCCCACAACACCCTGCTTCGCCAAAATACCAGCCTCTCCATTTACACTATGGATGATCTACCTAACAACTGAAATATTTTGAAACAAGTCATGTACCTTTTTTGATACGTCGGGGTGCCTATGTGGATGTAGGCAAGATTATTTAACTTATTTGATGGCAGAAACTGAACCTGATTCAAACGTTAGCTGTGGGACATTGATCCAATCGTTCCCATGAGACCCACCGCACCTTATCCTCCGCCTCATCTGACCAAACAATTCCTCCCTGAAAGAGTTGTAAGAGGACCAAAGCACTGTCCCTAATCAGCCCCAGCCCCCTAGATTACTTCACACACTTTCATCAGAAATATTTTGAAAGACTCCCCCAGTAGTGGATCCTGGCAGAAGGCCAGGAATAGTTCTCGAACTGCTCTTACTTCCTATGGTCCTTCCAACACTTACCGTCAGAACTGCTCAACAGGTGAGGATTAGATAACTTGAAGTGACTGAGGAAGCAACATAGTGTCTAATATGGGAAACATGACCGCTTGACCAATTGAGAGTTGAGACCCCTTATCTCCTATTTCTTCCTTTATCTACATGACCACAATAAACAACCCCACACCCCACACACAAAAAAAAAAAACCACACCCCAATCTCCATATTTCAAAAATTAAAAAAAAACTGCTGCATAGCAAGTAGACCTCCCACCCAAGTGCTTTAATAGCCACCCACAACAATGGACCTCCAAGATGAAAGTCTAACACATCACCATGAACCTCCGAACTGTACTGAAATAACGCCATCAGATAGGTGTGTGGCCTAGGCACCTGATCCCTGATTATTCGACTAAAAAACTAAAATGTCACTTTATGCATAAATATATGCTAAGAAGCATATTGACAAAACAAATCTCAGCCTTCTTCAAGAAATTCTCCAAGACAATAGAAATGTTCAGCTCAGATACAGGAAAGGGCAAGGAAAGTTAAAACATACAAGTGGACAAATTGATGCATTACAAGTAGAAATAATATGTACCTCAGAGTTCCAACGCATCGACTTTTGAAATGAAATTTTAGCAATAATGCTGGGCAAATCTTCTGCCAACACCTAGGACAATAAAGTTGAAAATAGAAAACAAAGAAAGCAATTTTCATGTTATTGTTTGACACCCTAAAAAACTAGCAATCGAATCATATCCAATGCATTTTCATTGAAAACAAAAACAAAACTAGATCCCATGTTTCAACCATATTGATAAACAGGAAAGCGTATACAGCTGGTTCCAAAAAAAACAAGGCGGACAAAAAAAGGAAAGTCTATATGATATTGACACAACCAAGGACTGCCTGGGTCGGGCATATTGGTACTTCTACCCCCAAAAATCTCCAACCAGCAAAAGCAAAGGAATATCTAAGTGATACTCACCAGAAAAAAGCCACAAAAGTGTTCATTTTCTAGCCCCAATATCAACTCAAGATTCCTCACAGAGGAAACACAACATTGGAGAAGAAGAAAGTGGATTTCATAACATGTCTAATAATTCACTGGCATTCACCCCTAAACAGAAGCAAATATGAGTTCTCATGAAAAGAAAATAAAAGGAATGAATATATCTTGCCATCAGATTGCAAATGGATGTTTAAATCCTGGCTTTTATAACTCATAAGAAAGAAAATATGATCTAAGTACTTTTCAGCCATAGAAAGCACTTGATCAGGCTCTATTTCATCCAGATCATTATCAGATATAAAGAATATGATTCAGTTAAATAGAAAAGAAGATCATTTTGTTCTCGATGCATACTATAGTAAAGGATAATCAGAGCAGAATCTTTTATCAGTAAAAAAACTGATAACATGATAATCAATGAGTATAGATAATTTGAATGGATAAAGTGGATAACCTGCCAAAGATACTCATAATATGTTTGATGGTTGCTGGATTTCAAATAATTATAATATAATAACTAATAAACTTGAAAATGAATAATGCAAAGAGAGTGTGTTCCAGACATATCATTACTGCAGTCATAATTAATCCAAATTCTAAAAATACCCAAGCGTCTTTAAACATGCATCATGCGGTATTGACTTGATGGATTTTTCATATTTTCATAAAAAACTTGATCCAGCTAGCGACATTTTCCAAGCAGAATTGAGTTCCAAAGGATTAGAACTGGTTAGATTAAAACCTATTCCATGTCCAAATTTTTTGCCCAATATCAAGTTTAAAGATCCTGAGATTTGATCCAATATGCAGATTTTTGCCCTTCATGATATGGTAACAGAAAAGAATTTTTCTTATCAGTTGGTACTTGGTACAGAAATACTACTGCAAAGAAGACCAGAAACAAACAATAGCACAACCACAAGAAGGCCAACAATTGACCAATAAGGCAACAACCCTTGAACTATGGCACCTCCTAGCTTAAAAACAGGTAGTACAAATAGCCATGGCTGTTATCTTCTGTGGAGTTCTAAATGGTTTGGGCCAGGAACTGAAGAACTGATTGCAGTAAACAAGATTCACATCTTAGCTACACAGTGATAAAAAATAAAAAAAAAAAAAAAATCAAAGGGGAAAGATTCCCTTACATGAATATGCAAATCTTAAAACAATCCCCGCATATGAACTAGTTCTACTAATGGCCATAAGGAGGAGAAAGCTCAGGGATGAACCTCTAAAGAAAGCCTTGCAGGTTCCTTCACACGAACATATACATAATCTGTCTTCCCTGCAACACAAATACACCCCCATAACTTCCACAACTTTAAATTAGAAAAATTAAATGATTTTTCTATTTAATTACTTGTGCCAGCAACATCTCAAAAGTACTTAGCAAGACATTAACTAGTGGCAGGAGGGGGAGGTGGGGGGGGGTGGTGGGGTGTGGGGTGTGTGGGTTGAAGTGTTGGGTAATATCTAGTGACGTCAAGATAGAACAAAAACAATGTCCACATCCAACAAGATCTTTGTAGGGGTGGAACTACTTGCGCCCCAAACCACAAAAAAAAAAAAAAAAAAAAAAAAGTGAAATCTAACATATTTAAATGCTGGCCCCCTCGAAAAAAAATCCCATTTTATGTAGTGGCCTCCTCAAGGAAAATTTCGTCCTTCCGCTCTTGCTTGTAATCTGTTCAGCAAAAAATTAATAAATGAATTTCAGGCTGGCGGAAGTGCTCTGTTTCTAGATGTGCATCAATCATCTGATCCTTCCGGATAAGATTTTAGAGCACTATAGTATGAATAGAATTCATCCTTCATTTGCAGGTATGTACTTGTATCGGGTATGTTCTTTTCTTAGCAAAAATATTTTATTAATAAAAAAATAGAGACATGAAGAAAATGTAAATGCCTGGTCAAAGGAATATGCGAATTAAGATGAAACAACAGAGTAGAACTCCACAGACCTTTCACTCACATTTCATCTAGAAAAAGAAAAATGCAATATAACTCCCTTGGAGAGAGAGAGAGAGAGAGAGAGAGAGAGAGAGAGAGAGAGCAGCATGAACAATCTAATACTAACCATCACCCTTCTTAAACATCAAGTTCGTTGGAACAGAATATTTACGGCAGAAACCCTCAGCAGCCTGAGAAATATATTACAAGGAAACCACAAAAGCATATCAATGTTGGCTTGAACAAGGAAATTCCATTCCACGAATAAAGCATTTAGGAAATTTCTTCAACTGTCTCATTTTAAAACACTTTATACAACTTCGGCAGAGAGAAAAAAAAGTTATCAACAAAAAATGTGATCTTAAGCCCATAGAATTTTATCCTATATATTAGAAGAAATCATCAGCAATTTAAAAAATAATAATAAAACCAAATTGAATTTATCTTAAGCATAAGATTTGGGCATCTTAAAGTCCATAACATACACAAAATAGTAAGGAGACAGAACATAATAGAAGCATGAGTAAAGGCTCAATATTTATTTCTTAAAGAGGATGGTGACGAAAAGGGAAACCTGGCCCCTTGTGAAATGATTTCATGCCTCCCTGATTAGGAAGGCACCAACAAAAGGGACAGGTTGCAATATCAAATCCCTTCACCACCTCGCCATTCCCAAAAAAGGCAAACCTGGTCCCACTAGAATTCGAAGGGTATAATTTGATCGAGCACATGCGGTTAGGACCCATGTGTGAGGAGTTTTGCTGAATTAGGGGAACTCAAACAGCCCCATAATTACTGAGTTTTAGAGTAACAGGGGCTGGAACAACATACTAGAACATTGCATGGGGTTTCTTGTAATTCTAAAATTCAATTCAGAAAAAAAAAAAAAAAAAGACAATAAGGCAGCACGTGGGCTGGTTTTTCAGCCTTGATTAATGGGCTCAGATAGGCCCGAATCCACTTGGGTCCAAGATCCCCTGGGTCACCACGCCCACAGGTGTACTGTCGGTAGTGCCGACCACAATAATAGGTGGGCCCTGCGGGCCCCATAAACAAGAACGTCCAGAGAGGTCTGGACATCCTTATCCAGGGGATTCTTCTGGAAATCATTGACTTTCCTCCCAATTAGTTGTTAATTTGTGTCAATTAGGATCTTAGATTAAGGCACTAATTGAGGGGGATTATTGATGTAATTGGATTTGATTTTTTGCAAAGCACAGCACATGACTGTGACATTTAGAGCACAGTCGACAGTGACATCTAGAGACAGTTGTTAATATATATATATATATAGAGAGAGAGAGAGAGAGAGCACAATCAACATTGAACAGTAGGAATAAAATTGATATTTCTTTCTAATCTCTGCACTATCTTCCTTCCCTCCATTAATTCTCAATCGATTGTGGTATTTTGAGATCTAGCATTTTGAGTGGGTCGATCTCTTCTTTTCCATGTCTAAACCAAGTTTAAGAAGTTGCAATCCCTGTGTACTGCTGTACAGCAGTATTGAGACAGATTACATACTGTCTTGGGTTCCCTTTTGGTGCCCATGACTGCGTCAAGCAGCTATCATACTAAGGGAGTTAGAGCAGGATGAAGAATTTTCAATAGAAAATTTATTAATTTATTTACTTATATTTAATTTGGTAACTTCCCAAAAAGTACGGTTGGACCATTCAGCAAAGTTTTTATGACTTCTACCCTAATGATGTGCGATATCTGCAAATATAAGGTTATTTTTTATTACAAAAATCAAGTTAAATTAAATTTAGTTTGTGAGAGTGTCCAAGTCAGGGAGAAAACTCTTATAAGTACTCCACAGTTAGGGACCCCAAGTTATCATTGAGTTATAGATGAATGTTCATTCACTTAAATGATTTTGTGAAAACCTACTCAACCATTAAGAAGGCTGTGTTGTGGCATTAGAAATGCTATGTAGCATTCTAGCCCTTAAAGGATATGTTGAATATAGCATACCAAGGTACCCCCTAAATCAGCAGTGTTGCTGGGTATGCAATTTAACACTGGGGCATATGAGATTTTCAACTCCTTTATCAGTCAAGTTGCAAGAACAGACGAAGACCCCATCAAAGGTTATGTGTACTGAAGAACAAGATGACAAAGTTCCACACCAAAGTAGTCAAAATGGGAAATAGCTATATAATGTTTATTCCAAGCTAGTGTTGGTGTAGCACTAGCTTGAGGGGGAGTGTTGGGACTTGGGACTTGGGAGACAGTTAGGCTTATTTGTAACTTTTCAGTAATTATGGTATAATTTTTAGTTACGAAAAACTTTGGTGAGGAGGGGTTTTTATAATTAACTATACTGAAAGTAGTGGATAAATGTGCCTTAGGTTAGGATTAGATTAACTCTGGGTTATATTAGGATAGTGTTGTGTTGTGATTAGGTTTCCTATTATGTATATGATTTGTGTTTCTTAGTTTGAGTTAATAACTTTGGCAGTATAAGTAGCCATTGGCTATTTACTGTAAAACAACTCATAATTCGTCAAGATAAAGTTCCTAAATTTCGATAATAGCTAGTGAAACATTTCAGTAGGTTCTTCCCACTTACTTTTCTGCATTCCAAAAGTTGGCGAGGCAGGTTTATTTACCAAGTTAGATGTGAATAGAGCAGAGATGGTAATTTAGTTCAAATCTTCTTTTGAGGCACTTCTAGTGAGGTTGGGTCATTTTCCTGTGTATTTTGCTTCTTACTGATACAAGGAAAAAAAGGTAGTATATATCAGTTATTCTTTAATGCATGTAGCTTTTCAGTTTCAAATAATTTTTTTGCCAACTAGAGGAAAGATAAATAAAATAAATTTACCTCTTTACACAGCTAATAGACGAGTTAATTGCTCATATTCAAGAGGAGATACTATGGTGTATATTGTTTGCAAAGAATACAGTGTCAGTAGTCGGTACTCGGTAGATAAATCAACAGATGGTGTGAATGCAAAACTTGAGAGATTGCCGAAGGCTTTAAAATCTAAAGGCTTTAAATTAAGTTGTACAATGACAAAAATATATGGATTGCAACTTTAGCAGAGATATGCAAACATCTGAAACTACTTTGAAAATTGAAGCTCAAGAGATACTACAAAGAGATTCATTATGATACCTTGGCTTGATAATTACTAAGAGCGGGGGTTAAAGTAAAGACTTGCTACTAGAGTGCTTCGTGATCAGTCCATACGAATAAGATTAAAAAGAAAATTTTACAAAATAGCGATTAGACCAGCTATAACCTATGAAGCAGAATGTCAGCCAATCAAGCAGTAACATGTGCACAAAATGAATGTCTAGGAGAGATAGAGTAAAAAAATGAGCGGCTTTCGAGAGCATTTAGGCGTAGCTTCAATAAGTGAAAAATTATGAGAAACTCGCTTGAGATGGTTTGGACATGTCCAATGCAAGCCTCAATGGCGCCATTAAGGAAAAGTTTTTCTATGCAAATTGATGGCCCGCCAAGCAGAAGGAATAGGCCGAAGAGGACATGGATGGAAGTAGTAACAATAGGTTTAAAAAAGTGCAACTTATCCGAGTATTTAGCCTAGGATGGATCAAAATGGAGAAACAAGATTCAAGTAGCCGACTTCAACAGAGCTGGGACAAGGCTTTGATGATGTCGCAAACGATATATGATAAAGGTCCATTAATTATTTCAAAATACATGGGTAGCATGGCCAGAGAAGCAATAAATGAACACAAAACAAAGTAAAAGTAAATTTAAAAGAAGTTTAAAAGAAAAGAAAGGAAGAGGCTGGCCTCATAAAATGCAGAATTCTAGTTACTGAACATTAATGAAAAAAAAAAAAAATACTGCATTAATCAGGAAATGGTTGCATGCACCAACAACTGTTTAATGACCACCAACAATATGGACCTTAGTGGGATTTCCATTATCATCAAATGCCTTTGCCACTGGAGGCCCCCTAATCTCAAGCTCATTCTCCACTTGCTTAGAGCTAAGCTTCTCAACAAGAACCTGAAAAGGCAAGTCGAGGTAATTATTAGTGTTAGTTATGTGAGAAACAGACCTTTGGAGAAGAATTAGATAAAAAGATTATGCATCAAATATATAATTAAAGTGGCACCAAAATCCAGTCATAACTTGCTGATACAGATCAATATACCAGCACTATTAGGGGAACTCTGTCTAAAAGCAAATGCTAACAAAATCCATGCACAAAATAGGATCACTCTGGAGATAATTATTAAATTAATATTTCCATGTAGTGTATCACTTCCCCACATTCAATTTTTTCTAAGGCATACAAACACACCAAAACCTAATCACAACAATTAAAGAATCTAAAGAGTTATAAAATTAAAAGTGCTTTAGGAATAATTGACGAAACACTTGGCTTTGTCGATAATATACCATTCAACCTATACCGAAGGAGATCAAATGTGAGGAAGATGTTCTAGCAAAGTCACAATTTCTACCACAGCGTCGTTGCCAGCCTACGTTGGACATGCCCAAACCATCTCAAGTGAGTTTCTCTAATTTTTTTTCCCTATTGATGCTACCCCTAAATGCTCTCGAAAGTGATCATTTTTAATTTTCTCATCTCTGCTACATCCATTTTGTGCATATGTTGCTTCTTGATTGGCCAACATTATGCTCCAGAGGTCATAGTTGGTCTAATCGCTGTCCAGTAAAATTTTCCCTTCAATCTTGTTGGCATTCATAGGTGACAAAGCACTTCAAAAGCAAGCCTCCACTTCAACCATCCAACTCTTATCCTATGTTCGACATCTTCATCAATCTCCCCATTCTTACTAATTATAGAACCAAGGTAACGGAAAGAATCACTTCGTGGTATCTCATGGTCTGCAATTCTCACAATAGTTTCAGCTATTTCTATATGCCCACTGAAGTTACAATCCATATATAAAGAAAGAAATGCATATGAAACAAAAATAAATACCACTATTCGACGTGGAGTGCCACATGCCAACACCTCCCCGTGGCTCACTCTTCGTTTTTCTAGCAACTGCACAATTGAACCTCTGAGCTGCCACAATCAACATTTTTTCATCAGAACGATAGCAGGAAAAAAAGTTTAAAATGCAGTCTGAGAGAGAGAGAGAGAGAGAGAGAGAGAGAGAGAGATCCTGTCCATGCGCCACAGGTTAGAAAGATGGAAGGTATGGTGATAGCTTGTTCACTTTCTACGAATAGAACACATTCAGCCAACCCCAAATTGATGGGATAAGGCAAAGACAATGCACTTTCAAAATTAGTGGAATGGTAGTCAACAACTAAACCCATGATGCATTTTTTCAAGAAAAATCAATATGCAACAGCAGATTTAGTTAAACAGTTTTCCAGGAGCAACTAGGTCAACTGCTGAGGTGGCAGTTCCTCAGGGGCAGCTCCTCAGGTAACTTACTTGTTCACTTGCATCAACTACATCCTGAGGTGGCAGCTCCTCGGTTCCGACTTCAACAACAAAGACCCTTGGATCCTCTGCTACCTGCAACAAAATCAAGCAAATGAAAAAGATTATCAAGTACTTGACCATGCAAAGTTTATGACAAGAGCCAGCCATACAGATCCAAGGCTTTCATTGAGGCAACCATGAGAGAAAGAGAGGAGTTGTGTTAGTTCTGCCCTTGAATTTTCAAACAAGCACAAGTAGATCTCACAACAAAATCCTGCCATCCAATCCAACAAGGATGGCAAGAAGGCACATCCATTTAGCTTTAATGAGCAATGACAACCAGCATGCTACATGTAGAACAATAACAAATTACAAATTGCCCAAGATTAAAACTTAACCTTTGCTAACTCTGCTTGAAGAACTTCTTTGGAACAGATGAGATGATTAGGTACAGAATAAATGCCCAGTGGATGCCCAAGAGACTCTCGTGTCTTTACCCAAAGTTGTGCACATTGGCGGGCTAAACTGCTCAAGGAACAATACAGATTACAATACATAAGAGTTAGTTTCTCCCACCTTCAAATCAGAGACAGCAGTAACTTCTCAAAAAAATTTAGCCAGAACCAAGAATGCAATACTGGTGTCTACTAGGAGGAACACTGAAGGCATGTTTGTGCACATGGCGCAGAAAACCAGTTCCGCAGAAATTTTCCTCTTAATAAAAGTATGAGATATAAAAGAGTCACATCTCACAACTCGTGCTCACAACAACCCGTTGAACCAAGATATACGTACATCTACTACGACTTTCTTTAAGTGAACTGTTTCTACAGAATGAAATATCAATAATAAACATGCTAATATAGCATGCTCTGATAACTATGGAAGCTCAAAGGGTTTTTGTTTACTTATTTTTATAATA
This sequence comes from Camphora micrantha, assembly GCA_003546025.1. Classification (NCBI taxonomy): domain Eukaryota; kingdom Viridiplantae; phylum Streptophyta; class Magnoliopsida; order Laurales; family Lauraceae; genus Camphora; species Camphora micrantha. Next base: position 6,508,305 of record QPKB01000003.1, on the reverse strand, counting down.
GATAAAGTGACTCTAAGTCACTACCTCATGCTTGCAAAGTCTTTTAGATTCAACCAGGAAAACGGTCTAACCTGCGCATGCGACCAAAATATCGAGCTCTTTCAGTTACTCCAACAAAGCCTCTAGAATCTAAAATATTGAAAGCATGGGATGTCTTCAGAAGCTGATCATACCTAGCAAGTTGTAGAGTAAAAGTCAACTTTGACAAAGACTGTAAACACTAACATCCCAAATACAAAATATAGTTCTGTCTGGCTCAAATAAAAATAATCGTACGCAGGGATCGCAAGACCCAGAGAAAGTAAGGAACGAGCTTCTTCTTCAAATATCTCAAAATGCCTCTGAATATGATTGACGCTGGCATGCTCCAAATAATATGCACTCATTTCCTTCCTGCAATAAAGAATGAACATGATCTAGTGGTTACAAACATTAGAAGTTTTCTTTTCTTTTAACACCCCACCCTGTTTATAACTAAAAATATTTTCCAATAGGAAAGTGTAGTCCATTGGGTAGAGAACATATGGAAGAGTTAAAGGCTATGGTCTTCCTACATACAATAAAAGGGTTCAACGTTCTCCTACGAACACACTGGTGGTCCAGCTTGTGGGGCCCACTTAGATGCAAGTTTATCAATGAGAGAAGGGCAAATAGAAAGGTCTCGTTAGGACAAGGGGATCCAAAAAATCAGCCCCTTCAGATTATCCTAGCCCTTGATTTAACAGCCTTTAAGTTAATGGCATCTTAACCATAGATTTTCCTGAGATTTAATCCAATGGTAGGTGAAGGTTCAGTGAGCGTAAAATTGGGCCTGATGCTAGATCATGGGATGAAAAGAGTATCAAAGGGGCTATATTGATGAAAGGTGGGCATGAGTGGGCCCTACAATGCTGGATTCTACTTGTTGCTGCTCACAGAAAGGTGGGCCCTACAATGCTGGATTCTACTTCTTGTTGCTCATAGAATATTTTCTCAATAAAAGGTATATAATTTAATTATAATATATTTATGATAAAAACTAATATTTAAACTATAAAAATTTAGTATTAAGCCCAACACAAGCCATACACATCATGAGGCGGGTATCGTACCGCAGATTAAAAACCTATGACAGGTCAGGTTGGGTAGTAAGTGGGCAAGTAAGTTTCAAACAAACAAGAGGCAATTACTTCAACCACACTCCATAAGTGGCCTCCTAGTGGCTAAACTACAGATTGGTCATTAGAAAGTTGACCTCGCCAATTGCTACCAGTGCATACACATCTATTTTCCCGAAGAAATACTTTTCAGAAACAAGACAAGAAGATACGAGTAGGATATGATTAAAGGAAAATAATTCCAAATGAGAATTTAATTTACACTTACTCATTCTCTAAAAACAGCTCTCCGTAAGTAATTCCTTCAGCATATTGTATTTTCTTAAAATGATCAACCCCCTGCAAATTGAATTTGCGTAAATGTGGGCTCTAGCTTAAGTAACATACTAGAGGTACAAAATGGATGTACGGCTTATTTTAACCAATAATAAAGTAACCTGAAGCAACATGAGGATACGCTCAAGGCCATAAGTTATCTCTACAGAAATAGGCAGCAATTGAAGACTTCCAGCCTGAAAGATTCAAGAGTAACAACTTATAAAGCAACATTTGGATATTTCTAAATAAGTTAACTATTGTTTGTCAATATATAAATGTGTAAACAAATATCAAGATTCAAGAGAATGTTTGACACACAAAAAATTTTGCAGTACAATGGGATGATATCAGCCCACTTGGAATAGCGGTCAGGTCCAATATACTGGAATAGAGGGGGGTCTATTTTTTTCCCAGAAGCTTCGAAATGGTTGACATCCATATTATTCCAAGTATTTCCAATTAAAAAAAAGGCTTCTGCACTTCAGGAAATTCCCATTGCAGGAACCAATTTTTTAAGGTATTTCGTGGAAATATATGTAAATCCATATATCATATCCAGTTTCATAGTCCACAGCATCCATTAATCCCAGGACAATCACAGACAGGAAAGTGAGTCTGCTAAACAGCAACAATAAACTCAAACGAAGAAATTGAGTGACACAATACCACCCAAAAAACATAAGTATCACAACTCAATAAACAAAGTAAGAAACCTGCTGGAAGTATGTGAATTGTGTAATCTCCATCCCATCCATCCAAATTTCCCAACCCAATCCCCAAGCACCAAGAACCTGACAACATTTCAATTTGGAAAAAGCTAATGAGCTGACTGACCAATATGACTAAAAAAAGAAAAAGAAAGCCATGAATAGGCATGACTTTCAGAAAGCCTAGTATGCTTATGACAAAATTGAAAGAAAAAAAAAAGTAAGTGACCTCAAAATTAGAGATTGTACTGCATTAGATAAAAGTTCACATTATACTAAAAGAGAAGACATAAAATATATCAAAAAGGACCACTTAAATTCACAAATTAATAAGTGTTACCGGACTTTCCCAGTTGTCCTCCACAAAGCGTATATCATGCTCGTTCACATTTATACCTGCTAAGAATATTGGCTTCAGATACTCAAGCCCCAAATACATTTAAAATATGCTCGATGAAAAAATCATCTGCTTTCTGATGGTGTGCATATTGTCAAGCAAAAGTGATTACTCCTTCTCCAAAAGCATATCACAGATCATGATCCATTTAGAATTCTATATCTGAATGAACTAGTTTAATCTTAATCCTAAAAGAAACCACTAATTAACCTTTTCTGTTTTATTTTCTTCTGCTACTGATTTATCAATTCTATGAACACAGAAAATCATAGAGAAAATGCCTTTTCAGCAAAAGAAAAGAGACATAGTTAAAAATTATTATTACGAGTGAGAAAAATCAAAAGTCTACCTTACCAAAACAGAGATTCAGTGGCCATGCAAGTATGAGCAATTTAAGATGCTATCCTACTGAGTGGACGACGTTTTCTTTAATTTATGATACCTAGACGAATAAGGAGCCAAGGACACAGTATGTGCATGCCTTCGTGACTTCATACTGACATGGTGGTCCTTAGAATAGCATGTTATCTTCTCGTGCTTGATATAACCACATGGAACTGTACTCGTGGTAGCAAACATCAATAATAATTTCGCATGTCAGGATAACTTCAGCCATGCATGTGTCGACAAGACAACTAACACAAGACACTTCATATTCCCAGAAATACTGAATATGTCTGCTCTGCCAATATTAGAAGGATATGATATAAGACACTGCATTATCTTAATATCACGGAACAAGGAACTTAAGAATCAGAACAGCCTAAGTAGACTCAGGCATGGTTGATGCAGGCCCTAGGGTTAGGGCTTGCGTGGGACGTGCTAAAAGCACAATGGGTGTAGAAGCATATGTCCAAAGACACAATCAATCTCCGAAGAGATAATAAACGAGGACGCACCTCAATGGAAAAACCCAATTTCATTAATAAACTCTCTGAGAAATAATTCTCTACAATGCCATATACATAGGAAAACACAACTTAAGCTCCAAGAAACCTAATTAAAATAGGAAACCTAATCCTAAATAACACTCTGTAAATAAAATCAGAAACTAATGACCAATAAAGTTAATAAAATATCCTAAATCTAAGTGGGCCCAACACGTGGCCATGAGGTCTACACTGCATCAATGGTGGTGACAGAGTCATTCAACAGTACCAAGCTGTAGAACCATGAGAAGAACCAAAATAGTGTTAATGGTAAAATTGTGGTAGGCTGGTAGCTTGTTCACATGAGAGAAGTTACCAGTATCTGGTGACACGTTCGGAGTAGTCTCAGGGTAACAAATACTGACAACCATTAGAGAAATAATAATACATTGACCTCTACATGGAAGTTTCCATGTGGACTACTATTAAGCATTGGCTCATGTATCTTTGCAAGATTTGAGCCATTTACCAAGCAAAGTTTAAAAAACCAGACTCAGTGAGACTCGGCCGTGTTGCAGTCTGTGCTCATTTTTCTTTTTCCTGCTTTCTCCTTATGAAAATATTGTCTTGTCCTTTTGAAAATGATAAAAATGCAAACCATGACTGCTTTTCAAAAGATGAGTAAATGAATAAATGACAGCTCTTCTTGAAAATGAGTAAATGACACCTCCTTTCAGAAAAATGTCATCTTTGTCCTTTTGATAATGATAGCTCCTTCATCCTCTGGGATCACCTTTGCAGATGGCAAAGAGCTCACCTCCATTTCTCCACCACAATAGAGGAAATGCTCTTAGATTTGAAAATCTTGAGAGAGAGACAGAGAGAGAGAGAGAGAAAGAGAGAGAAGGTAAAGATTGAAGAGGGGGGGGGGGGGGGGGGGGGTCGTCTTTTATCACTGTAACTATTTTCCTTTCCCTCTTCCCTTTATCTGCATGCGTTTATGAGCGGCAATCATGCAAATGTCTATACAACAGCAGGAACAAACACCCCAAGGACATTATTGTATGCAAGCATATAATTTAAATTATAAACCCAAGGAAAGTGGTTTCTAATTTGTCCACCTTAGAGAAAATGCCCACAAAATTTTTTTGCTAAATAGAAATCACCCAGAAACAAAAAGCTGTTCCAATCCTTACCTAATGCTGATAGGCTTCGAATAAAGAGATCTTGAGAATTTCCAGGATCTGGCTTTAATATAACCTGAGAATGAATAAAAATGAACACATAAATTTGGAAGGAATACTGCCTGTACAGGCTTAGCATGAATTTCCTAGCATTGGTTGCCAGATCATCTAATCATTAAGATGGGGATGGAGAATACGAAATTAAACTTAACCTGGAACTGAGTGTGTCGTTGGAGCCTATTAGGGTTGTCCCCATAACGACTATCGTCTGGTCGTATACTGGGTTCCACATACCTGCCAACAATAAATTAAATAAGTTACAAAAGACAACAATTAATAATTAGAACCTTCATGCATATGTATGCACAAAGAAGCCATCGCTTTAACAAGCATGAGTCTTAGAAGATTACAAAGAATAAACAAGACTTGAGCAAAGATAATATGGTGCTTAATTAGCATTATTTTATAGTGTTCCAGATCAAACAAGGACATATTTCAGTTTCAGCACAAACACAAAAGAAGTCACTTCATAGTGTAATTAAAAATATGCAAGCAAACTTTAAATCATGATGTTTAAGAAATGCTCTTGCATTTACATTGACCTACTTTCTCTTTCATTCTATATGAACACAAAAAAAAAAAAAAAAATCAAAATAAGTCCTTATTTCTTCCAAAATGTAACATCAGTCACCAAATCTAGACTCATGAATGTACTAATTTAAGATCAAGGTTTGTGCATTGCTGTTTCAGGGAATGAACGGAAATAAACACAAGATGTGCAAAGTTCTGAAAGAATTTGCAGTTAAACAGGAACTTGCAAATAGATCTGAATAGTGAACTTTGAAACTTACACACATTTGAACAACCTGTTTCAAAACCACACAAACTAGTTTTTTAGCAGCTTTAGAAGACTACAACTTACAGGATATGTGGAAACACCTTCTGCACAAAGACATCCTCAATGCTTTGAGCAAAAGAAAGGTTACTTAAAACAGAATAAAAGAATATATGAAGCCCTAAATGCTGATTGATGCCATGTTGCACAGCTGAGATTAGGTTAAAAAGTGCTGATAAATTTCATATCAATAACCACACATTACAAACATGATAAGCATCATTTTCATATTGATAATCAAGTACTGCAAATACGGCAGACATTAACGCCCACGTCGAACAGTTCCGTGCCAATTAGCATCATTCTCCTGTATCCACTCACATGCGGAAACACTTGTGGGGCCCACGTAGGGATGGGACCGTTTCAATCCCCCCTCCTACCCGTGTACAGTGACGGAGGCTCAAATGATGATCCCGACCATTTGATCAATGGCTGACGAGTTTTCATTGTCCAAAATGAGCTCGTGGCCGATCCAATGATTTAGTCCATTCAGATGAGTGCCAAACCCCAGGGTCGGTGACTATCATGGGATCCCTTTTTTATGATCCACTCAGATGGATCATCAGGTGGTCCACACTGGGCATTTCCGCACGTGAGCTGATGAGTGCATGAGCTTAGGAGAGAATTCTCCATATATATGCATAGGAAAAAATTTTAAAAAAAATAAAAAATAAAAAATAAAAAATATATATATATAGTGTTCCCGTCTAACACAAAACCAAAGCAAGAAGAATGAATTACTTTTTCTACAAGAAGAATAAAGGGAAAGTTGAAGCAGTTTTTTCACCAGGCAAGATATAAACATGCATATGTTAATGTAATTATGCATTCATCCCCTACTGGCATACTTACGCAACATTCCATGGTTCAGGGCCAAGAACCCTCAAGAAAGTCAAAGGATTCATAGTTCCAGCTCCAACCTAGAAAAATATATATATCAACACCTCAAGTGACCATGGTCAAACCAAAAAAGGGAATGATGAGTTGAAACACAAATATATAGCTGGACTGATCCTGTGCTATTGCGGTAACACAATTTCATTTTTCATGAGTGTGCTCACTTTGATTGACCTGACCCACTCATATCACGTCTCTATCTGTGTAGTAATAGACCTAAATTTCACTTTAGCCTAGGTGATATAAATGATTGGATTGATCATGTATAAAAAGATGAGTTTTACACAAATTTAACTCAAGTAAAATTTGAATAGAACCCAAAAATATGTAGGCATGTAATGTGACTGGGTCAAATCAAGCAGGGGTGGACCTCACTCATAAAAAATCATGCATTATTGCCACCAACATGGTACTTACGGCAGAGTAAGATTATTTCCCAATATATTGAGCAACAAAAAATGAAGAACTGTAAAGTTCTCAAAATAATGTCAATTGCAGAGAAAGCAATTCCATGGAAATCAAGAAAAGCTGAGATATTCTAGATCTAGTAAAAAAAAACTTTAAATTTTCAAAAAAAAAAAAAAAAACTGAAATAATTACCTTCTCTATTCAAACCCAATTTGAGCTGGATGAGATCAGCTTTTAGGCACATTGGCTGTATCCAGCCCATACATTTGGATGGGCTGGGCCAGACAAATAAATCTATGAAGGCTGAATGAGGTGGTACAACCCAGCCCAGCATATCTAACATCAATACTAAAGGGATGGTCATGGAACTGGACATCACTCTGGGGTCCATGAGCTGAACATAAAAATTAACCCCAGTAACTGAACAAGATATACTCGGACAAACTTTGGCCCTTAGCAATACTAGATGTTTCAGTTCCCACAGTATATTATAATAATAACTTACTTAGGTAAAATATTACCTCTGTGTTGCTGCATTGCATAACAGCACATCCAACCGAACCCCAATACTCCTGCACCAATTAAGAATATATATATACATGTCAACAGAATTATACATAGCGTTTTGTGGTTTCTGTCCTGATATGCACTTTTTTGTGGGTGGATGGCATATACATTGAAAAGCAGAACTGTATCTAAGTTTTTTTTCTTATTTTTTGAATTCCATCCCTCAACAGCTAATGAATTCATAGAATTTCAACTTATCAGTAGAAGTAAACACAGCAAATGGACACAGACTAAACCCATTAGTGCAAACAAGTTCACCATGCAAGAATCAAAAGTGACTCAATGAACGAAGCTAAAACTAACAAAAAAAAAAAAAAGAAGAAGAAGAAGGATTTTCTACTGACAACAGAAGCAGAGGAGAAATGAGGCGTGGAGAGATGATGCGAAATTCCATGGAAACTCCTCTGAACAAACGAAGCCTAGCAAAATTACCTGAAGGCGTTGGATGGCCTGTTGGAAAGTGGGAACGGAAGAGGTTTTGTTGGGGCTGAGGGTCTCTTGTTGGGGCTGAGAAGTGCTGATTGCAGAGGCTGTGATTTTGTGGGAAAGGAGGAGGAGAGAAGGGCGTCGCGGGAGAAGCTTGGAGAAGTGGGTCGTTGGGCTGCGTCGAGGGAGGGGGAGATGGGGCTTGCCGTGCCATTTCAGAGCCGATAGGGCTTTTGGAAACGCGAGCATTGCCGCGGGAATGATAGAGAGAGCGTAGCACCCACCAACTGTTTGTGAAAACGCGCGCGAGAGATGGATACTCCTGCGAAGGAAGATGGAAGAGGATTGATTGGATCGATATGTTATCCCAAAAGGGACGACATATTTTTATGTAGTTGAGAACTTGCGAGACCATGGGCCACATCATATGGCTGCGAGAAATCAGTGGGGCCACCGCTGATTTGCCCATTTATTTGGAAATGGAGGCACAATTTTATGCAATTTGGTAATGGAGACAATTAACTCTAAGGATGGCTAAGTTGGCGTAAGACCACGGTTTGCATCCGGAGTTTGTATGTTCAAATTACACTATCACACTGGAGTTATAAAAGAGTTTATCTGGATTCACTTTGAGCCTTGAGGGATTAGTACAGCGCAAAAGGATTGGGAACCTTCCGATAGCTAAAAAAGGAAAAAAAAAAAATGAAATTGAGTACATTTTCTATTTGTATTGTTTAGATGTGAACTTACAATTTTTATTTTCGGACGATTTGAGTTGAAAATCGAAGCTCAATTTGATACAATTTGGAAATCAAGTCCCATTTTCTATTTATAGCCATTACATATGAACTTATTATATGTCTCCGAAAATCCATCGAGCCCAATATAATGATAATATGAATCATTCAAAATGAATGTCAACCTCTTCAATAACACGTGCTGAAATTTCATTTCAATAAACGTGGGTCCTACCATTCGATTAACCGCACGATGAAAATATAATTAGGTGGTAATGAATACGAAAACTTGCTCTCAGCGTATATGGTAACTTGCAAGTCTCTTGAAATCTATCATGGGTCTTACGTAATGATAATCAGAACCTTTAGAATTGAATGTTAACCCCTCCAATGAATATAGTAAATTTTCATTTTCAATTGATGTGGATCCCACCATTCAATTGAGTGTGTGATGAAAATATGATTTGGTGGTGATTAAAACAAGTGTGGTTATATATTTACATTTATTATATGTAAACAAGTAATGGGATTCTGTCATGGGTCCCACATAATAATAATAATTCAAATAGTTCAAAATGAACGTCAACCCCTCCAATGACACATACTAAATTTTTTATTTCAATAGATGTATACATCCTATCGCTCAATTGAGTGCGTGATGAAAATGTGACTTGGTGGTAATTAAGACAGGAGTGGTTCTTAATTTGAATATATTATATGCGAACAAGTCTTCGGGAATCTATTATGGGATCACACAATAATAATTCGAGCGGTTCAAAATGAATGTCAACCCCTCCAATAACATATACTAAGATTTCATTTCATGGATTGATGATGGTAGTTACTGTTTAAGGTTTGACATTTATTTTATTTTAAATTTTGGGAATCTTTAAAGTGGCCTCAAATAGATGGGACTTATCCTCTTTTTTTACGAACAAAGATGATACTTATCTTTGGTGCTACTGAAGATAAAACATTTATCTACTGAATTTGTGACTAGCTACAATAATACTGCTCCAGTGAATTTATAATAGGAAAGAAAGGGGAAATCTAACACTGCAATGTGGTGAAATTTATTAAGGAAAAAAATCATTGCAGTCAATATTAATCTCCTTATTAAATTCTCTTGAAATGTCTACAAAGGTAAATATTGGCTAACATTGTTCTATGATTCGTATTTTCTTCTTACATTGTAAGATTTTCTCTTCTTTACCGTATCTCTATTTTTTAGTTATTTGTAGATTTCAAGTAATCTTTGATCGAACATCATTTAGTTTTGATGTTAGATCTTTAAATATATAAATTATAACATATAACATTTGATCTATAAATCTATATTAAAAAAAAAAGACTTTTATGATTATTAATTATAACATTTTGCTAGCATATAAATACTATACCCGAACCCAATCGAAAGTTAGGAGGAAGTACCCAAACCCGAACTCAATCTGTAAACACATTGTAAATGGGGCGGATTGGCTAAAGGCAGCAAAAAAAAAAAAAAAAAAAGGACACGTCACAAACCCAACTCGAAGATTTAAATAAAAAAGGGTTTTTGCCGCCATATGTATTAGGGAAAAAGTTGCAGCTTTAGTAAATGCAGGATTTCATCCATTTTTAGAAAAGGAAAAGTTGCCAATGAGCTTTAGCACAGTATTTATTTGGGTAGAGTAGCAAATGCATGTTTTCCTCCGCTTTTAGTAGAGGAAAAGTTGCAAATGGAGCAAATGCAGGTTTTCCTCCACTATTAGTAGAAGAATAGTTGCAAATAGAGGTTTAGTAGCAAATGCAGGTTTTCCTCCACTTTTAGCAGATGAAAAGTTGCAAATAGAGCTTCTACTTAACGAAAAAGTAAATGGAGACAAAGTAGCACATGCAGGTTTTCTTCCGCTTTTAATAGATGAAAAGTTGCAAATGAAGCTTTTCCATTTAGAGGCAGGGTTGCGAATACGTGGGGAATGGAATTTGAACTCACCCTGTTATGGGAGGCCCAAGCATTACTGCCTTCACCATCTAATAAAACAATAGAAGCACCCCTGATATATTTGACTAGGATATAAGGTAAAAAAAACACAATTGTTCGCATATTATAGCTACATAATATATTATATTGCTTAAAAAGAATCGAGCACATTGAATCCTCATAAGAAAATGCAATAGCTTCCTATAAAATCCTATGGATCACCAGGCACCCAGCATCATTGCCATCACTGTCTCCTATGGATCACAAACTAGACTAGCATCATTATGTTCACTTTGCAGGACAATATAAAACTACTAGCATGGCTCATCAAAAAAAAAAAGAAGAGAATTTTACCTAAAAAAGACTCAAGATGGCCTACAACTAAAAAATGGGCCACTAGTAAATATGGCACGGAAGTGGTCCCAATGACCACTTCCGTTTTTTTATTATTAATGATTGAAACTTGTGACGACGTCGTCGCTTAATATTTCTTCTAAACGTGTGATGACGTCGTCGCTTAATCGCTTGAAACACCATTTTCCCATTTTTCCCTTATTCCTCCCATCATTTTCCCCCTTCCTCCCTAGGTGTGGTTGCCCTTGCGCTTGATGGGATCGTTTTCTGAGGAGTAAATCAGGGCTACAAACATAACACCTGAAAATATTATGTACTCAGAGATTATTGCAAGCTTCAATACCAGAGGCTCCCCTCTCCCAAACACTTTGAGAAGATGAATAAAATCCCTTTAGCTTCTAGTTATTGTGGTTGCAGTGCAGATTTGTTGCAGGCCTAGTTGCAGAAACAAGAAGAATAGAGAGACGAAGAGGGCAGGGCTCTGTCGAGTACGCGCATATTTCGTCGTTGCAAAAGACGACTAGAAAAGGGTTGACCTCGTGCTGCGTTTACAGATCAGAGAGATCTAGGCAGGGTATTTGGGGCACTACATACCTGTGCAACAACGAGATTTTGGTATACAAGGCAATTTCTATGATCTGTGAGAGAGGAATTGCAATAGGGAGGAAGAAGGGAAAAATGGGGTTTCAGGCAATTAAGTGATGATATCGTCACACATTTAAGACAATTGTCCTATGGCCTTCTTTCCTTCATATGTTATGGAAATTTATGGCAAGATAAAAGCTTGTAATTCATCTAGATCTTATAATGCGTTCGCACATCAAAATAATACAAACATCATTTTTTTTCCGATTGCAATGGTTAGTGACGACATCGTTGCTTCACATAAGCTCGTGCAAAAAATTATGTGTGACTGTACAACGACGTCGTTGCTTAACAGAAGCTAGTGGAAGAAAATGTGTGTAATTATACAATGACATACTATAATAAGGAAAATAATCCTCAAAGTAAAATCCCCAAAGTACTATAATAAGGAAAATAATTAAATATTGCATATTATATAATTTGTTAGTCCAAATATCAAATATAAAAGATCAAATATAAGTTTCAAATCACATTTCGGTCATCATTTTTTAATTACCGACTCCAAGCCTCATGATAATTACTTATAAGTAATTTTAATTATTTTAAAATTCGATTTGCCTATTAAATGGTATGGAATGGATACAACCTATTACAAAGAGATGACTTTGCCGAGTCTCCCCTGTTTTTGGCTTGGTCCATCAAAACGAGATTATTCAAAAGAATCAATAGTCAACTTGAAGAGTTTTCCGGCCATGACTCTAATATTTTATAAGAAAAGGAGAGGACAAAGGAAAATAAAAGGAAGGGGAATTCCCTACTCTTCTATCTGCGCTTAGCCAAATGCTCCCACGTACTTTCGATGAAAGTAAATTTTGTTTAATCTGCGCTTAGCCAAATGCTCCCACGTACTTTCGATGAAAGTAAATTTTGTTTTTCAAAAGCAGAGTAGGCAAAGATCTGTCTCTTCAAAAAGTTGGTTTTCACTTGTACTACTTAAAGGACCCTTTTAAAATCTAATGACTCATTGATCTTTTTAAAGACTTCTACTAGGCAATAACCCATTGATCTTTTCAAAGGTCAAAAGCCCAAAAAGTAGACAAGCTTAACAATTTGAATTAAGCATATCTAATTATATGATAACCTAGTTCGCGCAACCCGGTTTTTTTTTTTTTTTTTTTTTTTTTTTTTTTTTTTTTTTGCTCTTAATAAAAAGTTAAAAACCAAGTTGCCCTTCACTCAATTTACCAATAATTAATAATTAGGATTGTTGCTACCCCATTGCCTATATACAAAATAACTCTCACTCGAAGTAACACAAGATTAGCAAATGCAAGAACCCTCATTTGCATGTTAACCCATTGCCTGCGCTTGTTTGATGGATATTGGAGCGTTTTCTTGTAGATCTAGCAGGCGCGTTTGTTTGGAAACATTTCTGACAGGAATTTCCTTTGTCCAAAATTCTTGATAGCAATGCAGGTCCCGTCTCTTCAGAATTTTGAACTGTGAGAATTTACAATCACGTCATAGAAATGTCACTTTTGGCCTGCAGAATTCTTAGAAACAGCTAGACAGCCCCAAGCATTCTAGAATCCTATTTGGAGAATCCAAATTCTGTAGATGAGAAATCTCCGAACGATTGCAAACAAACAAGCCCTTGGTTCTGTTCGAATTGTTGAATTTCAATTCCGTGGACAATTTTCCCCACCCTTGCTCCTCATCCAAATAGAAACCAAATGATTCGGAGCATTTCAACTACTCTGGAAAGGAACTAGAGATTTGCTTCATTTTGCTGAACATGAAATTACCATCTGGCTACCAAAGCCATTTCAGATGCTATTCAGATACATGAGTTGCTAATTCTTCCCACTTCCCCGTTTGAGGATTGCAAGAAGTTGCATACTCATGACATAACAGGGGACGAAGAAGACAGGAATATCACCACGTTTACTCATTGGTTCTTTGCTAACAACGGATTTTAGCAACCTATACAATCATAATGAATGGAAGAGTTTGTGATCCATGCAATCAACACTCGAAGTATCTCAGAAGACTATAAAAGAAACAGAAAAAAAAAAAAACAATCCAAATCTCTCCATGTGACCATTCCATGGATGAACCAAGCCTAGGAACGCACCCCGCCTTGCAATCTCAAATAGTCAGCATAGAATCGAGGATTGCCATCGTCGGGGTGGCTGGCATAAGCATAGCCACCATGGCTAGAGATGTCGAGCCCTGCGACTTCGTCAACGATCGATATCCTTAGAAGCCTCAGCTTGTGAAGAACATAGAAGAGAGGCCCCATGGTCACACTCACCCACAGCAAAATCACTAGCACTTCGACCACTTGAGCTCCAAACAGTCCCCACCCACCTCCCAACAATAGTCCATATGGGCGTTTTGCACCAATCTCTCCTGAATCATATGCTTGAACTACAAACTCCTCATTGGCAAACAACCCTGTGAAGATAAGGCCCCAGGCACCACAACCCCCGTGCAATTGAGCAGCCTCCAAGGGGTCATCATACTTCAGCTTGAGGGCCAGGATATTGAGCCCAATCAAGACCCAAGCCGCAACGAACCCGCACACTATTGCGGCCCATGGCTCAACCACTGCGCACCCTGAGGTGATGGCAACAAACCCCCCAAGCAGCCCATTGCACACATCTAATGCGTCCCAGTGCCCCAATATCAAGCGCCTGCCAAAGAGTGTCACTAGGCCGGCAGTCGAGCCAGCCAGCGTAGTGGTTACTGCAGTGCGGCCCACACCTGTCCAATTGCCTTGAGAAGTAGCATCAGGATAGGAAACAAGGATCTTGCTGAATGATCCAGGATTAAACCCGAACCATCCGAACCAAAGCAAGAATGTGCCCAGCACCACTAGTGTGGCATTGTGGCCGCGCATTGGCACCGGGTGGCCAAAAGCGTCGAACCGCCCTACTCGTGGGCCTTCGATGAATGCCCCCCACAGGCCTGCGATACCCCCCACCAAATGAACCACACCGCTCCCTGCAAAGTCGATCGCGCCGGAGTCGAACAACAAGCCACTAGTGCAACTTGGGCTAAGCCAGCCCACACTGGACCATACCCAATGCACCACTACTGGGTACACAAACCCAGTGAGCAAGGATGAGTAAACAAGATAGGAACTGAATTGGGTCCTCTCTGCTATGGAACCACTTGTAATCCCAGCGACGGCTATGGCAAATGCCCATTGGTAGAGGAAATAACTATAGTCATATGTGTCATTGGGCACATCTTTTAGTGCAAAGAATTCGGTGCCGATGAATGGATTGGAATTGGACCCGATACCGAATGCGAATGCAAAGCCAAAGAGGTAGTAGGATATGCTACCAACAACCGCGTCCACGACATTTGTGAGCATGATGTTCATGGCGTTCTTTGCACGAACAGAGCCTGCACAGAGCATGGCGAATCCTAGCTGCATTACAAAGACAAGGTATGCTGAGAAGAGGAGATAGACAGTGTTGATTGAGTCTGTCACACTAGTTTCCCATGAAGTAGCCATTGCCGTTGTTAGAGAGAAGAAGAAGAAGAAGAAGAAGAAGAAGAGGAAGAAGAAGAACAAGAGGGTAGTTGGTGTAGTTGGTGCAGTGCAGTGGATAGTATAAATGGTGTATGAATGGTAGATGGGTGGACTGTGACCAGTCGTTACAGGTATTGTGGATACGATATTTGTGCCATTCAATTGAACAGTGGTTTGGTAGAGAGTTATCTACTTATCCTTGGATGGTCAAAGACAAGTAGTATTGATGGGTATGTAAATGGGCCGGTTTGAGCCCAAGACTTTTGCTAAAAAAGGCAAAAACGGGTCTGATCTTAATGAGTTGGGACAGGGTTTGCTTTTGTAGAAAAATCTATGGGCCTGAATAGTATGATGAATTGATGATGGACCCAACACCTAACCTGAAAATAATGATAAATAAAAACATTCATGTTATGAATCTATAATATTTTGAAAATGAACATGGTGCCCTCTCCCTCTAAAACATTTTTCAAGCAATAAATCAGGGCACATAGAGACTAACTCCAAATTGATGGGATATTTATGCGTTGTTAGGCTAATTGGTTTCACGTCAATTAAAAGGGAAGTATCAACAGTTCCTCACTAGGAGTTAGGCCAATTTGGATGCATTAGCCGGGTTCAAAGGTCTTCTTTATGACCTACTTGTTTTGCTAAAATTGGAATTATCCTATAAAATAGATATTGAGGGGTGGGCTCCACCCAAGGGAGACTACTGAGAAGTATTTCCGCTGTCTCTACTAATGCCTCGAGGTTTTGGTAGGAATAGCTAGCTGAAGAAATTCAAGATGGTATTAAAGCCAACCGGTCCTGTGTTCGAATTCAAAGAAGAACGACTTGGCGCAAAAAAAAAAAAAAAAAAAAACGTGTCGCCAAAAGTGTGCCAGCCGGGTTCCACCTTAGGGGGAGTATTGAGGAGTGAGCTCCACCCAAGGGGGAATATTAAAAAGTATTTCCACTGCCTCTACTAATCCCTCGAGGTTTTGGTAGGAATGGCTAGGTGAAAAAACTCAATAATAGAAACCCTTTTAAGGGCTTCAAATTGTCCAATAAGTTTCTTTCCTCTCTCTTTATTTCACAAGTTGTCCTAACAGCTGTTGTAGATAAAGCCAGGTGATAATTTTTGCTTGATCATTTTGGGCTCACAAAGTTCGAATAAATGCCAAATTGGGCTGATGAGAAAAGACCAGGTGGGACCCACAGCTGGACCGTTTCTGCCTCAGAACGACCAGACTGTCCTCAAAATTTCTTTTGGATCTAAACTCCAAATATGAATCTGCCTTTTTAGGATTAAGCCTTGGAGGACGCAACTAAAGAGGATCATGTGGAAGAAACCTGAAACTGTACAATTTACCACCTATAACCTCTGGTTCCACCGACTGGAAGGATAAAAGATCATCACTGGTTGTCTAAAAATCTTTTTACTTGAAGGTTGGCAAGAATTTGTGCCACCATGAAAAGGTGCTCAGTACTGTTGCAACCCATAGGGTGTGGGTTCAAGTCATTGTACCAATAAAAAAAATATATACGTTCAAGCCAGTGATCCAACTACCAGGAAGTCTACCGCCGATCTATAGGACGGTAAAGATGATGAAAAGTCGGTAAGTAAGGAAATTTAATCAAGTCTTTCATCTGAATTCTGAATGGTAAAAAGACATTCTTACAAAAACATATTTTTTGGCAAGCCAAAGGACATAGACAAAAAATCTAGATTGCTTATCAAGATTTGGTTTGTGATATTGTTATTCTCATGTACTCTGATGTTCGAGAATGCAACTGCTCTCTCTTTGCATTTAGTGGCGGACTCAAGATTTTTGTTTCATGGGTGCAATCCAAACAGACAATTGAGTTTCGGTAACAAATCCAGGACTTTCATATGGGTCTAAGTGGTGGACACAAAATCTTTACGTGACTTTCCAAAGCCGAGCTAGACCTTTCATTATGAATTTAGAAGCAGACCAGGTCCAACGCGTGCAACTGCCCCCACATGGATGCACCTGTGTCCTCCCCTGTCTGCACTGGTACTACAAAACTCTGGAGCATTGATGTTTCAACTCTTCCACTTAATCGGTAGGAATGCAACAAGACTTATTCAAAACATGCTTGAATTTATCATAAGATACATACCGATAAAAATAAAAAAATCTGAACAGAAACGTAAGTACACATCATGCCAAGACATTGCTTGGGCTTCCTTACCGAGTTGTATTAAAAAAGTACTATATATTTTATAAGTATCCCCCTCTTTGTCTTGGACGTTTTTCTAAAGATTGGGTGCATTTGGATGCATGACAACAAAGAGCACTGTGATGGAAAGGTTTGGATATAGATGAGAGGAATATGATATATCATATTGGTCACAGAACTTTGCACCTCGTTTCAAGTCCTCAAAAAAAAAAAAAAAAAAAAAATGGTTGTATGCAGTGCAATTTTTCAATGATAAGATTCATGTGCGAATAATGTTTTGGAATTATGTTAATTTAAAGAGGAGTTTTGTATACGAAAGGATTGGATTAATTGAAAGGGGACTCTGAGTATGAAAACTCAAGAAAGGGGCTTTCAAAAAGTGAGGTTACACATTGGATTCCACATATTCATCTGTGAAAGCACAATTGGACCGAGGTCAATTTCTAATAATATGGGCTTCTTACCGAACCTAAGACACGAAAATGCTCCAAAAGATGATTTTTAAAGAGGTGATAGGAGAAGGATATAAGGTGGGGATGTATAACGTGATAGCCGGATGTTTCATTTCCAATTTCAATTTTTATTAAAGGGAAGATTATCTAATAGTCATTTTTCGATGCTCACATTTGATTTTTCATTTTTAACTACTTACACAAACACAATTATAGTTATTCAATTGCGCACTAAACAAGCAAGTCCTCATTGTTCATATATTTTTTTTAAGCAAAGCATATATATTCCAACAAGTCTAGGGATGACAAAGACTGACTTAGAAAAAATGTTACATTGCTTTCATTCAAAACAAATTGTTAAATTTAAGAGACTGGTAGACTGGTGTGTGGCACAAGCATCAGCATTAAATATAATTTAATCTAATGGTAACTCATACACATATAATTAATAGATCAGAATGAAAAAACGAAGCTCATTTAGCCGACGCTGACATAATTAGAACGAGATTTTGATGATGATGATACGTATGATACTTAACGAAATATTGCATATAAAAAATCAAACACTGAACACATTAAATACAATTTTAATTTCCTATAGTAGCGCAGAATCATCTCATTGCATGAACACAACTTTACCGTCCGTCTTTTTTCTTTCCAACCATCCAACTCATGGCCCACCAGTGGGTCAAGAGTGATACGATGCAGGTAGTTGATTGGTTTGGATGTGCAACATGTGCATCCAATGTGCAGGTATTCTTACTATCAACCCTCACATACTGGTTTCAGATTGGTATTAAATTTAGCCATGAATGGAGTCCAAACTCCAAACTGTACATCACTAGATAGACGGATCAGAATCACTCTCGTGTCCCATAATATATATATGTACGCTAGTAGGAGGAGGGAAAAAAAATCAGCAAATGATCAAGATATTCCCATATAGGGTCCCACCATCCAATTCCCACCACAAAAAATCACAACACAAAAATCTCTGCTGCCACACACAAAAACCAACCAAACACAGCACAACGTGAACAAGAAGGACCTATAGCGATAAGGCAGTAGATAAGACGGAAATCTCCACATCCGTCAGATGGATTCGCCTTTCACATCCAACGGCCCAAAATCAACCCAACTGGATAACCACACAAAAAGCTTATATACAAGACACTTCCCTCCCACTACCCACACTCACCACTCACTACACCAAACCAAATCAACAACGTGTAAACGATCAGCGCACGTTAGCCTCGGGACATGGCCAGCACAGCAGCTGCAGCCGCAGCCTCAGTCTCAACCTTCCTGGGCACGCCCTGCAGAAAACCCTATGCAAATGGCGGGAAATTCCAAGCCCGGTTCGGGTTCGGCAAGAAGCCGAGTCCGAAAAGGGGCCCAGCCAAACCCGTTTCGGACCGGCCTCTGTGGTTCCCGGGTGCGAAGGCGCCCGAATGGCTGGACGGGAGCATGATCGGGGACTACGGGTTCGACCCGTTCGGGTTGGGGAAGCCCGCCGAGTACCTGCAGTTCGAACTGGACTCGCTGGACCAGAACCTGGCGAAGAACCTCGCGGGTGACTTGATTGGGACCCGGTTCGAGGGATCGGACGTGAAGTCGACCCCTTTCCAGCCCTACACAGAGGTGTTTGGGCTGCAGAGGTTTAGGGAGTGCGAGCTGATCCATGGGAGGTGGGCCATGCTCGCGACCCTTGGCGCGCTCACAGTCGAGTGGCTCACTGGGGTCACATGGCAGGACGCCGGAAAGGTACGTGACTCACTGGGTCAACTCATGGATGAAATTTTGAATTTGATGGTTTGAACTTTAAACTCTAAATTTTCTATTTGAGAACAATTTTGATGGGACTCACACCTAGATGCAGACCAGTCATGGAGGAGGATTAGAAGAATCAAATTGTTTTTGGCATGTTTGGTTACGGGCGAGGAATCCATAGATTTAATGCTTATTCACTATCACTGAAACACAGATTCTTCGATGGGGATTTTCATTGTTGAGGATTTTACATTGATATTGGTGTGTATTGATGTATATAGCTTAGAAAAATAGGGTTTGGTGTACAAATCTACTTAAGTGATGATTTTCAAATTTTACGGAGCTTAGTCGGATTTGAAGACCCTAGTAAATAAAGATTTTCATTTGTTTAAATCCTCGTGAATTTATAATTGTCAAATATGGATTTACCACAATCTCAGATAAATCAAAAATTTATTTCCTAAAAGTGACCTTTTACTTCTATCTATGCATGGTAGTGATGTTCATATACTAATCCATTTCAGGTAGAGCTGGTTGATGGTTCCTCTTACCTTGGGCAACCTCTCCCCTTCTCCATGACTACATTGATATGGATTGAAGTTCTTGTGATTGGCTACATTGAGTTCCAGAGGAATGCAGAGCTGGACCCTGAGAAGAGATTGTATCCAGGAGGCAAGTTCTTTGACCCTCTTGGCTTAGCAGAGGATCCTGAGAAGAAATCTAGACTCCAATTGGCTGAGATTAAGCATGCCCGCCTCGCAATGGTGGCCTTCTTGGGCTTCGCCGTCCAGGCAGCGGCTACCGGCAAGGGCCCACTTAACAACTGGGCCACCCATCTGAGTGACCCACTTCACACCACCATCATTGACACCTTCACTTCTTCTTAATTAGCCTCTTCTGCATCACCATGAGGATCCATGTTGTACTCCTTTGTTTATCAATGATTTTGCATCTAAGCTACTCTCTATATTTGCATTTTGTAAATCATATATATGACATTTGACAATGCAGTTAGGCCTACCTAATTAATGTTTGGTGTTGAATGTACTTTTTAAAGTTCTGTGAATACCTCGCTCTATGCAATTATTCAGTTTAAGCATATAACACTATTTGTGAGCGCCATTATACTATAAGTAAGCTAAGAGGTTTTCAATCTAATTTTGACTTTCTCTTTTGATTTTGACTGTGAGTTATTCCTTTCTCCCTTATCTATTGTAACTGAACACTAATCATCTCATATAACTACCCATTTTTCACTACCTATATCTCTTGTAACTTCCCCATTTTTTCTTTTTAGTTTATGCAAAAGTTTTGTTCTACTTACATCTCTGACTTCCATTTCTACATATTTTTTTCTATTTTTATCGTCATTTCTCCTATTTTCTTTCGATTCTACCTCTTCATTGCAAAAATAGGTATAGTCATATATTTTCTTCTTTTATTTTCTTTCAAAAAATTTACCGTCGTGCAATTATATTTGGTTTGAATTGTATGGATGGACTCGTGCTCAGCACGGGTTCTTGTGCTAGTTATTTTTTAAGCACAGGGACGCTCCATGATCAATCCAACCCTTTTACCCTTAATTATATCCCCTGTGAATTGGCTCAAGCTCAAATTTGGCATACATTATAGTGTCATTCACCATTGGATTAGAATCCAGCGAAAATGATGCATAGTAAAATCATTAAACTTATGTGTAATATGTCAAGCGTTAGAATGATCAAATGGCTGGATTGATATTTTCTATAATTCAGATATTTCCATTCCCCCATTTTAACATGATTTGTATGGCCATAGGTGGTCCCCCACAATGGGTGCTTACAGATGATGCTCAGAAGAGGTGTTCAGGAGAGGTGTTCGTGTAGGATATATATATATTGGTGTATGAAACATCCTTAATGTCCTAAATAGAATCAGCTGTTGAAATAGCTAGATCCTCTATTGTTGCAAATCAGACTCTTAACCAAGTCTCTAAAATTTATGGACTCCAACCCTGGTCACTGGGCCGGACCCAGAAAATGAAACTAGGGGGGGTGGGGGGCCGAGTGAAAATTATTAAAAGAATTTTTTAACATTTTAGGAGGCAAAATAAAAAAATTACAAAAATTTTAGTGGTAAAAAATAAAATATTAAAAACTTAATGGGGGCCCTATATATAGGTCCGCCCCTGTCTGGTCATAAGAGGTGTCGGTTTTTACCTGGTTTTTCTGTATTCGAACTTGGGCAGCCACATTTCCTCACCTGAGGCTTGCTACCTCACCTGAAGTTAATTTACACCCCTTCCCAGAGGACTAGGCCCCCCAACCGGGATGAAAAAAAAAAAAAACAGAGCCTCTAAAAATCTATGAGATGGTCGAATATTTATCGTTGCAAATTAGACTCTTAAACAGAAGTTGGCTTTACTACCAGATACCCTGAATATGCAACAGAAAGGGAGCAAAATCATGGACATGCGAGCAAACATGCAACAGAAAGTGAGCAAAATCATGTGTTTTTTGGTCATGATTGATATGACGGTGGCCAACTTCTATTGAATTGCAATTTGACACTCAACCACCGTCGCTTGGACCTTTGATTCTGTCACGAAAGTTACATGCTAGTAGTTATATTAAATACAAACTCTTGATCTCTTAAAATAAGTGGTTAGTGTCCTGCACTCCTTCCTATCACAAAATACATTGTGTTCTGCTTGTGATTACTATTTGTCTGTCAAAAATCAGATATGCCATGGTATCTTTCAGAAAGAGTCATTGTAAAACAGTGCAACTTGAAGACAGCTATAATATGAGAGAGACCTAGAGATTATACATATAGAAAAAATACAAGAAATTGTGAGGCTTGAATGAACATATGAATGGGAGAGAATTATACGTCCCTCTTGTAAGGTTCCTGAAATCTCCACTATAACAAGTGGATCTAAAAAGAAATTCGAAAAGCTAAAAATATACGAGCAACATATTAATTGAGTCAGAAATGACAAATTTACTTCAGAATTTAAAATAATATAAAAACAGTTTTGATTTTTCATGTTCAATGGAGTTGGATTGGTGGGTCAAATCTTCAGATTCAACTCATTAATCTTAGAGTCCTAATTTTACAGTTTAACGTTTTGGGATGGATTTATATATGCAATTCTACCAATTAATTTTTGGTCAAAGCAATTCTTGCCATCCATTCATGAGATGAAGCCCATCATATAACTCACCTTTCCAAAATCTAGGTTTAGAGCGTTTAGATCCTATAAGTTTTGTCACTTCAAAACTAATTCAAATAGATGTACGAGTGCTTTGACCATTTTGCAAAGTTTCTGACAATCATCTTCAAAACCTTTTGTCTATTTAAAAAAATAAAACCAATAGATAACTTTTTAAAATAGATAGATATGAATGCCCAAAGCAATCAATTACTTTTATTTTTGATAAATTTGTCCATATAACTTAAAAGGGGAGTTCTATTTGCACCGTACTTTTGTCTCTCCACATCGTAAAAAAAAATAAAAAAATCCTACACTACCCCTCCCCCTCCTCCTTTTTTCCTCTCTCCCTCCACCCTCTTCCTCACATGCAATAACTAAAAATATGAGCCCCATCCCCAACTTCATCTTCGGAAAATATTCAAATGCGTATGTCCCTCATCATATGTGGTGAAGGACACCCCTTTTGAAAAAATTTTAAGTACAAAAAGGTTTTTATATTTTTTAAAATACTCCTTTTTATACTTGAAACTTAAAAAAAAAAAATTCCATCAGATAACGGAGCGAGAGATACATGCAATTGGATACCCCCTTTCTTACGACGCTTTCACTACAGCTTTCTGTAGCCAAGCTTAGCTGTGAGGGCAAACATCTTCTACTGAATTGTCTTCTCGACAGCCAAAATGGCTTGGAGTGGATGATGCATTTCCCGTACGTTCGTTCACATGATTGTAGACTGCCTGTGATGCGATGGAAACATGACAACGATCAGGGGATACGGACTCTCTCGGACGCTGCCACGTGCACGGCGTAGTTATTACGTACCCTATCAACTTTCCTTCGAATCAGTTCCCAACTTGAACTTTTTAATCTCTTTCTTTGCCGGACACTTACGTTATTTTACATCATTTAATGAGATGCTCATTGCATCGTTGATTCTCAATCCCTGTCTAAGATTGGTGATCTCAACCATCCAATAGTTTACTTAAATATTAAGAGGCCTGTGCGTGTTTGGATATATGATAAATTGAATTATGGTAAGGTGAAGCATCAAATCAAAAAAAAATAAAATATAAGAGGTTATGATAGTATTTTATTTTTAGTTGCTTAGTATGATAATTTTTTAACTTTTTTTTTAATAAAAAAGTTGAGTTTTTTTTATCTTTTAGTGGATAAAGAATTTTTTTTTTTTAATTTGGAGAGAATTTTGAGATTATATACTTTTGATATTATCACTTGTCATTTTTTGTCTGAATTAACTTTACTTTAGCGTAATTAGTTAATTGTCAAATACATTATTTTTTCTTACAAAATAGATTTGTACGCCTTTTGAGGATTGTGGCAATAAATGAAGGTTTTAATAGATAACTATGATTTAGCTCAGTGTCAAGATATTTAATAGCATAATCAAGTGGATTGAGTTGAGTGTTCCAAAATAGATTTTGACCCTTTTTAATTTAGTAATTAAAATTAGAAAAAAAAGTAGCTTTTAAAACTCGAGACTCTCAAATTTCCAAAAATTAATAGAAAGTCGAGCCAAACACAACCTTAGTTAATCTTGTGGCACTCATCTAATTTTATTTAATGGCCAAGTTCCTTTTATGAGCTTCGAGGTTCCATTTGAATAGATTTAAACATGGTACTTTTGCTTATGTTCGAAATTTACAAATGTTAACAGTTTCTGTTTGCAAACTCTAAATTTATATTATTTTCTCTTGTGATTCATTTTACCATTGGTTTTTTAGCTGACTGTTTCACTTGTGTTATTGAGACCTTGGTTCGGATTTTGGATGGGAAGCCCATATGGTTTTGCATGTTTCAAGCTGGCGAGGTTTGGTCCGTGGTGGATAGAACATGCAATTGGTGTGGCTCCTTCTTATGGTGCGTAATGAATTCACTTCATATACACTACCTTGACTACCATGTGCTTAAATCATGGACATATAATGCATAAAAAAAAGGAAATAGAATTTTACGATAAAAAAACCCTAGGGGTTTGTTTCTTTGCTGGAATTCTATAAATTTTTGTAAGAAATTCTTGAATTTCCAGAAATAGTGAAATTCCTAGATGTTCCTTTGAGCTTGAGCATCTAGGAATTCCAAAAAAATGCAAAAGGAGTGGAATTTATTGATTTCCAAATGTCTAAAGAGACATTTCATGTTGATGGAATTCAGAAATGTTACTTTCAAAAATCCTACTGAAGAAACATATAATTCAAAATTTTTAGGGGACAACATGTCACATCATGTTCAAAAATTCTCCATATTATCGCTCAGTGTAAAAGATAAATAAAATGTTTAAATTGGCAGGATGTCCTTTTTTGTACCTTACAGTATGAACTATAAGGTCTTTTTTTATGCATGGGACATTCAATGGGTTTTTTCCTGTAAAAAAAAAAAAAAGAGAGAGAGAGAAAAATTTTCAAGTAGTGCCTTGAGTTTTTCCCTTATTTCAAAAAAGAACACAAACTTCAAATATTCTCAAATTAGTCCCTAAGTTTTTCAATAAGTTTTCAATTAAGGATATCCGTACATTTAAAGCCATTTTCAGATAACTTTTTTTCCCTCGATTTATTTAAATACTTAATTCACCATTCATTGAAATAAAATCATCATTTTCTTCTATTATATTCTCCTCATTTTCTTCACTAGAATCCTTACGGTGATCATTCACTAGCATCCTTACGATGATCATCGACAACCAATGATCCTCAACAGTATGTAGTCGCTGTCGAAACTATGTTATAGTTTTCAATAAAGGGTAATTTATATATTTTATAAAATTAAAATAAAAAAAGTTTTTAAAAACATACCTTTAAACGAACGGATGTCCTTGATTGAAAACTACCCGAAAGCTTAAAGGACTTATTTGAAGTTTTTCCTTAAAAAAAACATAAATACGAGTGACGCAAGAGTAACCTCTCATCCACGTTCCCTGCCACAGCAGGTTACCAGGGGAAAACCTCTCCACTCTGCAAACTATTAATATATAAAACATTTCCTCTCTCTCTCTCTTTCTCCTCTGCCTTTTCTTCAATCTTGTT